>BJBW01004924.1:0-122599 GCA_004320125.1 Scolopax mira
CAGCACCCCCAAGTCCCTTTCCTCAGGGCTGCTTTCTAACACCTCGTTGCCCAGTCTGTACTGATGGCGAGGATTGTTCCGGCCCAGGTGCAGAACCTTGCACTTGCTCCCGTTGAACTTCATGAGGTTTACTTGAACCCACCTCTCCAGCCTGTCCAGGTCCCTCTGGAGAAATGTGAGAAACTAGGAAGGAAAGGGTTTTAATACAAGTTTTTCTGTGCAGTGTTTAGAGTGTCGTCTCAGAGCAGGTTGTCTTGTGGTGGCACTTGTGGTGGCGTCTGCCTGCCATATCTCCATCCCCACTGTGTCCTGAGCCATCAGCTCTCCAATCCGGTACCATAACAGGGCGTTTTCCTCTGTCACCCTGGCCCTGCTGCTCCAGTCCCTCTCTGCTGGCAACAAGCCCCAGAGCTGCTGGCACAGACAGGGTTCTCCTGGGTGGACTTCAGACCCTGGGTGAACTTCACCTTTACTGCAGAGTTTCAGTTTAAAGCCCATATTTTAGCAAGCTGTTTGGTTTGTTTGCCTAGCACTTAAAAGGGGGATTATCCGGTTTATTTCTTTTTTTTCCCAGATTGCTTTTCAGTTTTGAAGTTGAATGTGTTCATTTTTAACAGTAGCCTTCTCTGCCATTCAGGCTCCAAACTTCCCTAGGAAGTGACTTCATGGCATTATTCAAGCAGATTATTGCTTGGAGTGGCTGCGGCTGAATTACCCAGTGTTCATATGATGGCAAGCTCCCAGTCCATATGTATTTAATGACTGTAATCATTTATTATTTTCCCTTTATTAGGTTTGTTTTTAAAGAAAGTTTTACTATGCTATTTATGATACGCTAAGTGGTGCAACTTGCTGAAAAAACATATCGCATACATTTTATTTTTAATAGGTTTTGCTTGTAAAAATGGAAATCTTTTATTTACCCTAGTAGGGTAGTTTTTTGCTGACAGTTTTATTATTTCAATTACTCAGATATTTCTTTCCTCTTTTGTTTCCCTAGATGCTCCTCCAGGGAGTTTTAATGTGTCCATTCTTTATTTAAGATTGGGTTCAGAACGTGTTATTTCTAGCAGGGCAGAGGAAAAGCATAATATAGCAGACATTAAATAGTGAGATGTCAAGGTTTTATTTTCTCTCTTCTTTGAGTTGTGGAATCCTTTCCCCATCTGTGTCATCCAGTGATTAAATGCCCTGATAATCTGTACACCTTCATCAATAACTGTCTGCCACCCGCGCCGGGCAGAGGCCATGCTCTGCCTAAAGAGTTTGTGGCTGCTGATTAATGATCATACGTGTATGACTAAAGCGGGGTGAGACCCCTGAGAGATTTAAAATTGCCAGAGACCCAAAGTTCCTTTAATAAACTAACACTCTGTAGGTAATGGCAGCAGTAACTACTGTATACATTTTACTCACTGGTGGGAAAAGGAGAATGGGACCGTTCCTCCAGGGAGAAATCCAAGCTTTGGGCAGTAGAGTGAAAAGTGAACCCAAAGGGCTCACACTAATAGGGAGCCTCACAGTCTCTGTGGGCCAGCAACAGTGGGAAGGGGAGACCAAATTCACCTATACAAAGTCCAGGTGGGGTGGGACAGCATGGAAACTGGTATCTGCTCTGCTGGCTCTTCTCTCTGCAAGTTCTTGTGAGTCTTTTGAACACTCTCTGATGTGTGATGGAGGGAGGATCTGATCAATGCTTAAAAATTCTCAAAAGGTGGGTTTCAAGAGGATGGGGGCAGTCTTTTTTCAGTGGTGCCCAGAGATAGGACAAGAGAAAATAGTGACAAACTTGAATATAAGAAGTTCCACATAAACATGAGGAGGAACTTCTTTACTTTGAGGGTGGCAGAGCATTGGAGTGGGCTGCCCAGGGAGGTGGTGAAGTCTCTTCCTCTAGATGCATTCAAAACCCCTGGACACGTTCCTGTGCAACCTGCTCTAGGTGGATGTGCTTTGGCAGGGGGGTTGGACTTGATGATCTCCAGAGGTGATTCTGTGATTCTGCAATTTTATTGTCCATTATAGCATGGCTGATTATGGTTTAATTCTGTTACTTCTTTTCTTTGACCTTTTGGCTCTTCTGGTCTCTGAGGCAGAGACCAGTCCTTGGGCTATGAAAAAACCAAACCCAAATGTTTCTGGGACAGTGGAAGAGCCTCCAGAGCGGCAGGTGGACATGTGCTTGGACTGCCCATGGCTAGCATGTGGCCTTGTCTATCCTTCAGCAAGATATAAAGTACATTACGAAGCATGTCCTCACACCTTTGCATCCCGTTGTGTTTTCCAGAGTGTCTGGGGGAGAACTTTTCGACCGCATTGTTGAGAAAGGGTTCTACACCGAGAAGGATGCCAGCACCCTCATCCGGCAGGTCCTGGATGCTGTCTACTACTTGCACCGGATGGGCATTGTGCACAGGGACCTCAAGGTACGACCACAGTGTAACTCGGTCCTCCAGGCAATGTTAACGAAGGTTGCATAATTATGTGAGTCTAACACATTTACACATGTTAGTAAATCTTTAGTCCAGCCTCCTCTGGGACTGGCTGTTTCAGAAGGGTTTTACCATAAGAGAGATGCTCTGAAGGCTCTATACCCTCCCCTAGCAACTGGTTTTAATGAGGACTTTGCAATCATTGCTGTCACAAAGTCAGTTTTGCACATATTGTGTGGGAGAAAAGTCATACATTAAGACCTGAAATGTTACATTAAGGCAGGAAACTCAGCTGGGATGTGTTTACTGCTGTAAAGTATCTTGCAGATTTTCTGTGCTATATTTACTTTTAATTTAATAATAATTAGTAACAACAAATAGCATTGGAAAGTCGAACGATTTCCTAGCCTCCTACTTGGACTAGTGGTTTTGGAGACATTTTTCACAGGAAAGGTTCTTCTAAGGAACATTGTGTGCCAATGTGGATTTTATGTAGTTTTCTTTCCAGCTCTACTGTGTTACCACATCAAAAACTCTCAGCTTTTCTGGCAAAAAAAAACCAACCAAAATGTTCTTTCTGTATTGTTTCCTTTTTACATTCTAAACTATCATTAAGATAAGCTGAAAGACTTGGATTTCGTAATACACAGCTAAACCTCCGCGTTTTTAATATCTTAAATAATAAAATAGAAGAAAGCAATAAAAAAAGATACAAATGTCAAAAGAAAAGAATGGGTTCAATTCCTGAGCTAGTTAATTCTACCAAAGTTTACTGACAGAAATTAGGAATTCAGTGAATGAAATAACACCTGTCATCATGTTTTGGAGAGATGCTACGGCCTTGAATTGTTTCCATGTAAAGATAACAGAATTTGATAAAAACAGTCAAATTATGCAAAGGCTTAGTAAACATTAATAGAATCAAGAGCCTCAAAGGCCATAAAGAACTCTCTTTTTTTGTGTGTGTGGTTCCTAAGTACCTAAGTACCATTTTGTATTAAATCTATTTTTAAATCAATTGTATTTTTAATACATTTTAATATTAAACTGCATGTTTGTGATTCTTGGCAAGTCCCCTTAGCAAAGGTTCTAGTACTGAGAATGTGACTTCACTGTTCTGCCTTAAGATGGATGAAAAATTGTAGTGATGAGAGATACTATTTATTTGCTTTTTATCTCCTCCAAAATTAGTGCTGATGTGAAATGCTGCATGGAATAAAATAATTATTCCAAGATGTGATGCAGCAGGGCCAAAACAGAGCCTGTTACCCATGAAACCACCAGCCCCACAGATCTCCGAGATGGAGCAGTGCCCAGGAGAGGCAGACACGTTTTGTAAAAACCTCAACACAGTTATTTCCTTCTGCCACTCTTTGACTCCAGATGTGAATCTTTTTGCTGTGCTTAACTTCAAAAGATAGACTAGAATAATAGAAAGTAGAAGTATATATTTTTAAAGTACTGGTTTGCACATTTTTAAGGCAAAACCATGAATATACACCAATGTCCTCAAACTGTATTTGCTCCTCATCATTGTGCAATAGCAGTCCTCCATAATGGGTTTTTTTGTAAGGAGACAAGTTGGTCTTCTGTCTCCTATGGTCTTTACGTGCTGCCCTCCATTCTCACTGATTTCCTGGAGTACATAAAAAATATTGTCCTATTTATTAGAGTTCCACTGCACTTCAATATGGAAGCGTTGTTTAGTATTTTAACATGACCAGCTTTCTCTTAATTTCAATTTGTAGGAAATAACTTCAGGCTTCTTTCCTCAACAGGTTTTGGAGGGAGGTCTGAGTGCTCTTAGTTCAGATACACCATTGTATGAGGTCTTTCCTGCCTTTATAATTTAAAGAAAGGCTATAGCTCTCACTTTAAAGCAAATTAGTCTTATTTAAAAGTTCCTACAATAAAATGTGAGATCTGGTAATTGGGAAGTGGATTCATCGTCAAATTACTTTCAGAGTTTATATAAGGACATGCCAAATTTAGATGAAACCAACCTTTTCCAGTGATATTTTGGGGCAAAGACTAGGTCTTTTTCTCTTTTTGTTTGCAAGTCTTTGTCAGTACCATATCAGTTGTTAAAATGACTCATAAAATATGGTGTATGAGGAACACCTACTGTGAATTTCTGTTAGCAGAAATATACCATGATGACAAAAATACAGATATAATAAGGCTTTTTATGATCTCAAAATATCATGATAAGTGCAAGTTTCAAATTGTGATCCTCCAAAATGAAACTCTGGGAAAGAATCCCCTCTACAAAAATTCAACCCTTGAAACATCTATAACAATTATTTATTGTAATTATGTGTTATTCAGATACCAAAATAGTACTTCTGTAGTTGGGAAAAGCGATCTGTCTTCCAAGTCTCTAATCTAAATAACGCAGCAGCAGATAACAAGAAATGGCAGCAGATGAAGTCCAAGGAAATCAAAAGGACTGAAAGGTTCGAGCAGCTCTGCTTTGTACGGAGTTCTTTTAAAGAGGTTTTAAATAAGTTTGAGGTTTACATGAGTGGGTTTCTTGGGATTAAGTGAGGGGCCTGAGGTGAGTTTGCAGAAATCGCTGAGAAATGATTGTTTTGCCTTAATACCAGCTCTACCAACCCCTCAGCAGACCAGAAGTGCACCAATAAAAATCAGGAGTAACTACAACCAAGGGCAGCCGTGACATAAAACTAACTTCTGTGGTCAGTGAAAACAGTGTCAGCATTGTAAAGGACAGTTAAAGCACTGGACTTACAAGATATCATGAGAAAAACCATAAATTCTGTAACTTCATAATTATTTTTATGAACAGAATCATTTCCCTTTTTGCCTCAGTCCCTGCTGGCTCACAGCTGTGGATGCAGCTTGTAGATTCTCTCATGGCCATTGTGTCCCATGGATAAAGCCATCAGTACGTAGCTTCATGCTGGAGCTGGGGAGCCAGAAAGTGCTTTAACCTCCACTTGAAGCTGAACAGGAGCCTCAGAGAAGAGTGGAGGCAACATCACTCCTCAGCGCTTCTTTGTTCCCCTTTTCTCCAGGGCAGAAGGTTACAGTGATGGAGGAGGGAAGACAGATGTGGTGCTGCTGCAATTGCTCCTCCTTACAAATCCGAGCTTGGATGTATCCCAAGGAGTTTGATGATGTTGTGTGGCCCCAGCTGCTCCTCCCTGTTTCCTGGAGCACACAGGCAGATAGACAAAATGTGTCATGCGTGGGTGGGCATCCATACCAGCTTCTGGGCAAAAGTCTACACCTGTGTTATGTTAAAACGTTGGGTATCCATCACTTTTATGGATGAAGACCCCAAGGCACCCCAATACCACCAGGCTGTCAAAGTGCCAGCAGATGCTGGACCCTTTTGTGAGTCCAGCTATTAAGTAGGGGAAGAAGTTGTGCTCTCACAGCAGATAGTGTGAGCTTTGCTTTGTAGCAGTTGCACATTCCAAACATACGGATGGAGGACTCTGCTGTAGCAGATGGAGTTTGGTTGGCCTCTCCAACCCTCCTGATATCTGTATAAAGTTACAGGGCTTTGTGGAGTGACTCTTCTTTCCTCTCAGCATAAACAAGTCACGGTGCTTAGCGCTGTAGGATTTCTTCCTAGTCAACTCTAGCTAAAACATCCTTGCTGCAACTCTGTTATCTGTAAAGGCATTTCCTTTCTCATAACAGTTTATTTCCAGGGCAGAAGATACAAAAATTTTCTAATAGTTACTGGTTTCCTTTTTCTAAATGCAATACAAGTTTTTTTCATTACACTACCTGGATTTACCGTATTTACCTGCCTTCAAATCAAATTATCCTTGCAGATAATCAAGTATCTGCATTGATAACAGTCAGACACATCTCATAAGTAAGGGATGAGTCTTTGTTCTTATTGGAGGTGCCAAAGGAGAGGGTATTTTATCCCAGGAAAGTTACTCAAAGCTCAAGGTATCAGCTTCTTCCATTATTTGCCATACAAGAGTCTGGAGAGGATCTCCATATAGGTTTCAAGGGCAACTCTTTAGGATTTAGGGAATCAAATTATATTGGTGTATGATGTAACTAAGGGTCGCATTAAATTCAAAGCGTCAACCAACAGACTTCGTTACTGGACTTACACGTTCAAACCCCTTATTCTCCTTTCTAGCCTGAGAACCTGCTTTACTACAGCCAGGATGAAGAGTCAAAAATCATGATCAGTGACTTTGGATTGTCAAAGATGGAGGGTAAAGGAGATGTGATGTCCACAGCCTGTGGGACTCCTGGCTATGTTGGTAAGAGGTTTGATTATACTTTCTTTCCACTCTTCCCATCTGCAATAGACACATAGTGAAAAGGGAATAATACTTATCTTCCCAATGCCATTGCATAGAGAACATGAGATTTTACAGATGTCCATTAGAATTAGAGATTTCAGAAGTTATTGGTGCTCTGTCTTGTGTGCTTTTCTACTTTGGGTCCACATCCTGTGATGCAGGTCAGGGACTTTCATCATTTATATCCTTTGCAAAATACATCTCAAAGACACTGCCTGGAGCTGTTAGGAGCATGTGAAGAATAACCTCAAATGCATTGGTTCTGCCAAGAAGCTTTACCTAATGTAAGATATTATTTTCATCCTAAAGGATAGCATTTGCCAGATTCCCCTGATAGAAGAAAGTAAACAGACTACATTTATTCAGACACATTCAGTCATCCTCTGTTATAGCTGTGTTAAGCTACTGACTCCTGGATGTCAGTATGTAGAAGCTTTTTAGATTTTTGAGCCTTCCTGGACAGTATCAAGTTGTTTCCTATAATTTATTCTTTGGTACTTTGTCTGTTCAGGGATGATTGTACCCAGCTACTGATTACCATTATGTTTACCAGCATCCTTTGAAAAAACTTAGAGTAACTGAGTCTGAGAATTTTATGGCAGTGATGACAGGGTCTGTTTGAGCAAACACAGTTTAAAAGGCTCACTTCACAGACATCCAGCAAGCCTGTGCCTTCTACAACACCAACTAGTCAGCTGAGGCAGTAAAATTAATCTCTGGGGTACCCATGAAATCCCTGAAACTGAAATGACAGTGGCATCCCCAGGGACAGATTTGTCTCACATCTTTCCAGTAGGAAGAACCTGATGTTTTCTAGCTGTCCAAGAAGCTCCTTTTGCTTTGCAGCCGCCACCTCACCTATGTTTTCATAGCTCTGGGGACACCATGGTACACGAACTCAAAGAGATGATGTTGCTATGACCCAGTGATCCAGATTTGTCCCAGGAATACCTTTTTCCAGGCATTATCATCATACCGCACAGGTGCACTCTATCCTGATGGATGGACTCTCTGTGGTCTGAATAGCTGTCTTGTGTAATCACACCAGACTGGAAATCTTCTTCCAAAGCACTAGCAGGAATCGAGCTGAGACTGCAATTTTCATAATTTTTGCTGTCAGCTCTTCTGTCCTTAATTAACATGTTTTACTTTGTTCTGAAATGGGCACTGACTAGAGTAAGCCTGTGAGACAGACGCAGGGAAGCTCGGATGATGTTTGCTGAAGCGTGGATGAAAATGAGGGAGTGCGACTATGTGTCAGGCACCGAGTGATCTTGTATGGCTTCTCAGCGTGCCTTTTACATAAGAAAACTTACTATTTTGGAGAGGAAGCTCTCAGAGCATGTGGCATGAATTGTAGTGCTTTGAGAGACGTTTGAGTGCTCTCATTACTCCTGGTCTGGGCACTGATAGTGACACAAGTGCCTCCAGGCCTGTTGTTACCTTGCCGGGCACAGGATTTACTCATCACGGTTCAAGAGGTCAGGGATTCTTATTTCTGAAGTGCTGACAGGAGTTTTTCTCCTCTCTAACAAAGAAAACTGCTTTTATGTATATAAACTGCTTATATATATATTTGTTCTATTTCTTAGTGTTGCATGGGAGACAGCTCCTCTTTAGTGCTGCTTTTAAAAAAAAAAAAAAAAACCAAAACACCTGATTGGTTACCCAAACAACATTTTCCAAGCACAGAAAATTTTCATGGTCAGTCACTGTGGTGATGCCCACAAATGGGTCTCTGTGAGTGTTCTACCTGATGACATGGCTTGTGACCTGGTCTGCAATTTTTTCCGCAACCAAAAGGTTTTGTGCCTTCCAGCATCGCTCCCAATTTGCAGCACCCACCTAAAATGCCCTCAAATAAATGTAAGAGTCGTTTCTCCTAATGACAACATATGAATATGTGTCCTCATCTGGGTTGGAGCAGACATGGACCATAGTGCTGCCCTGTGAAGTATCCTGCCATCTCTTTTTTTCCAAGCAATTTTGCTGAGCATTTAAGTAACGCTCAGGAATCTATCACTTACAATGTAATTCATAGCATTTTTCTTTAAAGATATGTAGAACATCCCATTTTCCAATCTTTTATGAGGAATTAATTATTTTTGTCAGTTTAAGCACTTTTCTTTTAAATTCCTAGGAAAAAATTAGGCATCACATGTCAAGGGTGCGGTTAAGAAGCTATTAAAATCTACTACTATTTATACTTCTTTATCTCCAGAAGCAGACCCAGTTGGACAAGCTTCTGACTTCGTAGCAGACCTGATCTTAACTCTTATCTGCTGCCCTTTCCAAGTATTTGTAAGTGTGCAAGCCCCCTGCCGTTTCCATCTAATTTTCCTGATGAGGATATACTTTCAACTCCGTGTGTTTCAATTTTTATCCCAGTTTTTTGGAGTTTCAGCTCCAAGAATGGTGGTACCCAAGACACTAAATCCCCGTTTATGTGATTCAGAAATTCATCAAATAAGGGAGGGTGTAATTACAATTAAACTTTTAGAAAATATCACTTTTCTTTCTGAAAATCAAAATTTTGCTTATCGAATTAGAGTATTTTTAAAGTGTGCATAACTGGTAGCACATTAACACATTAGCTTTTGAGGCTCTGCCTTACAGATTAAATTACTGTCAACAGTTGAGAGATCTCATTCTTTCAGCAGTTTGTCAGAGATTTTGGTCCCATGGTGAAAAGATGAAGATTAGGATAATTTAACACCATTAGACTTAGTTGAGGCACTTTTGTTAAGATGCAAATCTAAATGTTTAGATGCGAAGAGAGGATCTGATTATGTCTTCAAATAAAAAGGTCTTCCATTTTCTTATCTTCTTAGGACTCTTGTCTCCCTCTCCATTTCTCACAGAAGGCCTGTACTTGGGACTAGATGCCCAACATTTAGATAGTACCTAAATTGGCTAAATGAGAGAGCTTTTGTGACTCATTGCAAATTAGGTCTGTGGACTGGCTTGTATGGATCCCACCCCATCTCTAGACTGGAGAAGAAGTGGTGTTTTCAAAACCCTAAGTGATCACTGTGATTATGGGCAAGATCTGTATAAATCATTAGCAATCTGTCATGGGCTGTTTATAAGAACTTGATTTTGATGAAGAAGGTGTTCAAAACTGCCTGAAAATGAGTCACCCTCAGGGTATGTCAAGTTGGGCCCTCACCAGGAGGTGACTCCAGTCATTCAATGAATTCTTCTAAAGAGATTTTGGCTGTTTCGGAACTGGGTCTCAATGACTTAGTTCCCGTGAGAGTTGGTCTCTCAAAAGCTTGGGTTACATCTGTAGATGGGACTTAGACTCAAAAGATGCTTATGAGCATTGAGAAGTTTGGAAAAAATGTTAGAAAGCCTGTCTAAGGCAATCTGATCTCCTTTTGCAGAAATGCTGAATTATGAACTGTGTATTTGGCTGACTAATATCTTAATCCTTCTGAGATTTAAAATTCTTGCTCTGAGTCCTAACCCAACTTCAAGTAAATTTTTTTTGTATTTCCCTGTTGTAGGGATTGAGCTGGACCCTGGATGTGTGGTTGGTCACTGTACACCCCACCTCAGTCACTTTATTCTCTGTAGTGCTTTTATGAAAGGTCATTTCACACCTTTCCGCTGTATCAGAAACATCTGTATCAGCTGTAGCAATTTCAGACCATATCAAAGCCATGTGTTTCCTTTAGCCCTGCACAAGACCAAAGCAATAGAGTTCCATGCTGAATTTCGACTTATTCAGTGTCTTTTGAATCAAAAGTTGGAAAATACTCAGTAAGCCTTATAAGCAAAAGCAACCCCAGGAGTTGTTTAGGCAGTAACATGAGTAATAAAGTAAAAACAAAGCATGGGAACTGCTCCTACCAGGGTTTGTGCAGGCACAAGCTCATGACAGCGTTGTCACTCAGTTCTCTTGCTGTATCCTGAAACAGGGTTTGCCTGTGTGTGGTTGTAGCTGCCCAATGTTCCTTGACAGTTATCTAAATCTGACCCAGCAACACGAAACAGGAGCCCAAGAAGCCAGCAGAGCTGCACCAAAACCCTGCAGTCCTTTGAAAACTGCACCGAACTGCAAAGTCTTGTACAACCAAAACAAGATGGCCACTGGAGGACTGTGTGAGAGGGAAGGAAGTTGTTTTCATCCCAGGAGTCAGTGGAATAAGGACTCTGGTCTGGTGGTCAATCTGCTTCACATGCCTCTCAGCACATTTACCCTGTGACGAAGATGCTTTGGCATCAGGGGACCTCAAGCTGCTCTTGCACTGACTTCAGAGGGATCTGTGTTGGCCCTTTGTGCATCCAATCATCTTCTCAATGGTGCAGGATTGCTGCTCTGTGTCCCATCTTCTCAAAGTGGTACCTTCAAGTCCTAAGCAATGGGGCTGGCACTATTTCCCTTCGGTGTCCCTTACATATTTTCCCTGTTACTCACCTTCCCTCTCAGATTTCATGGCCATCTCATTCCTGTGCAGCCCAGGCTTCCCCTTCTTTACTTGTAGGACCTTCCTACGTGATGGAAACTGGCACTAAAATAGTTACCAGTGAAACTACTAGTCCTGGCTTGCACCAGGCCAATTTTCTTGGCCAACTGAGCTATGTCCCTGCCCAATAAAAGCAGGTTCCTGGTTATTTTGACCCTATTTAGATCTATTTATTCCTCTGACATTTACAGCAGCCTGCTGGTTTGTCAGTCCTATGGGGATCTTCAAAACCACCATCCTTTGTTCAAATGCCCTGTTCTTTCTGGCATGCAGCTTGTGTGAAGCCATATAAACCACAGAAAATAGCATTAGACTGAGTTCTTGTGAGACAGCAAAACCTGCTGGGAGTAGCACCATCATGGGAGTGAGAGAGAATGGCTTTTAAGTAGGAGGCTGGTATGAAGAACAGGCACCCTCATGACTTGTACAGTTTGTTCAACGGGCTTAAAGTATCAGAGCAATCCCCATCACTTCAGCTCTTTGCAAGAACATGGATTGCTGGTTTTGGCATCCAGTAGCTGCATTTTTAGGGAGCTTATTAACATAGCTGCACTATGGCATAGTGCTCTGAAAGGTTTCCAAACGTTCTTTTCTCTACCTGTTTTTAAAATCTCCATTGGAAACAAGCCTTTTCATTTTTTCCTCTTATTAAAAACAAAACATCACTAAACAAAGAAAAGCCTGACTGTAAAGCAGCAGATCATCTGGCCTGCGAGTGGAGTGCCCTGGGTAGCACATCTTCATGTACCTGCAGGTGCAAAGAGGCTCTGGGACTACTATCCAGCACTTTACCTGCCATGTGTGGCTGGTAGTAACACTGATTTGGCCTGAAACACATTTCCTGGATGTGGAGGAAGCGTCCAGGTTTGCTTCATCTGTCTCTGGCTGACTGTCGTGTAGCATTTGAGCACACAGGGATTCCCTGGGGAGGTGCGATACTGGAAGCTCAGCTGGAATTTCCCCAGCACCACAAATGGGAGCTTTGACTTTCCTGTTCTCCTCACTGCTGTTTTGTCTCCTCAGTCATCTGTGTGGATCCTTTAGTGCCGTCAGCTCTTGGATTTTTTTTCATTGGTTCTCCTGCTTTTGCCTCTTGCCTCTAAGAGCTCCTCTGACTTGTTTTTCTGCTCATTAAATATTTCCGTCTTTTTTGTGTATCAGAGACAGATGATGCTAAGCCATGTTCTCCCATTCCTGTTGCGTGTTTGCTCTTTGGAACAAAAATCAAAAGGAGCCTTTTGGCCTTAAAATAATTACTTAAACCTCCAGCCTTACTTCATTAAGATTTACCAAAAGGGGAGGTAATAGCCTTGCATTTCCTTCGGGCTTGATCCCATAGTGTTCTTACCTGCTTCACATCCACCATCCGCAGCAGCAACTGTCTGTTATCAGTGCTCTTCACTCCTTTAAAACAGAGAGAAATGCCCCAACTCAGCTTTGATGTTTTAAGAGGGAGAATCTTTATATAGCTCACATCCCCTCCTCTCAAATTTGTTTTCTGTTATGCTAATGTGGCATATCTGTATAATGTCAGGAGCTCACTAGGATCCGTGGTGCTCAGGAGCCATTTGCATAATGTTTTCTTTGGGGGATATAAGATTTAAAATGTTTACCAGTCTTGAAAGTGATGCAAACAGGACCAGACAGCCAAAGGTAGAAAAGATATGTGAAGAAAATATTGGGAATTTGGAAGGATTGGAAGTTGGAAGACTGGAAGTTGGAAGACATCTAATCACCTGATCACATCTAATCATCTAATCACAGGTGGAAATCAACTCCCTTCTTCCACATATTTTGTCACAAAATTCAGTCACAAGGACTGGAACAAAAAAAGAAATTGACTCTCATGAACCCTATTTGATGCACATTTTGGAAAAAGATTCTTTTTATTGGAAAACTTGGAGGCAAATTTTAGTGAAGGAAGGAAAGAGAGAGATTAATGGACACAAGAGTTTTCTGGGAAGGTTGTCTTAAGTAACTTTGAGGAACACTGTTTTATACAAAAGAAATGTAAATTTGCCAGACTGTCCCAGATTGCCAGGTTATCTGTGAGACAGTGACAGGCCAAAACCAATGACTCTTCAGTGCTTCATTCTTTTATCCCAAGTTTATCTTCAAATTCATCCCCACCAGAGTGACTAGCACCAAGCTGACACGCAGACCCTGCCCCAGCTGCTGGGAAAGGAGTTATATTTTGGGTGCCAACTGTAGATGCCTTCTATATTTCCACACTCTGTCTTCTGTTGTAGTAGGAACATTTTAACCTTTATCTTGATACAGCAGCATCCCCATGTTCTGGAAGGATCCAGGAGTTTCTCAGAAACTGGGGTACACATTTCTGGCAAGCACCTAGGGCCAGGTTGGGAAGCCGTTCATGCTAGGTATGGTGGAAATAACCCTTTGTCATGAAGTGGGTAGGTGTTGGAGCATTCACACATTACGACAATGTTTTAGGATTAACAATATATGAACAGAACCATCATTTTAATTTCTTACACGTGCAGTGGTCACAGTTTTCTGTATGACTTTAGGATTGGGGTGGTATTTACCCTGTCCTGCAGATTGGGGCATATCCCAAAATTCAAAAGTCTTCATAATCTGGCTGCCAGCTATATTTTTACCCATATTCTCCTGGATTTTCTTCTTTTTTACAATGTGTCCCCAGTGTGACTTGACCCCTTCCATCATTATGCTTCTTGTGGAAATGGAATGTGGACACCCTCATCCGCATCATGCACTGTCTTGCCTTCAGTCCCTTCTATAAAATCTCATACCCAGGTGCCAGAAAATCTTTTCTGTGTCTCATTATTGTTTCCTATTCACTTCCTTGCTGGCAGTTTTGATCTTAATTTTGCTGATTTGTCTAGCTTAACAAGATAACTCTTTGAAGAGTCCTTACCAGTACACCAAAGCATATGGTGAGGCTCAAGTTCTAATACATTTATGTGCTTCACAATTTTGTCACTATTCTTCAAGAAACTAACTGCTTTGATATGGGTAAAGCTCTCACCAGAGGAACGTGTAATCCTAAAGAAATATTTTTGCCGGAACTTGCTCCTTCGTGATTTTTTTTTCAGCATTTGAACTCCAAAGTGCTCAGAGCACTGTGCTTTTTAAAACCCAGTGTGGCAAGTCTGCTTTAGGAATGCACAAGCAGTGATTTCTGGCATTGTTGTGGACATTTTGCTTTGAAAAAAAAGCAAAAGCTTCTTTACATGAAAAAGATTAGAGTCACAGGGTTTTAAAATTTAGGTTTAAGCATTTGCACTGAAAGGTCCCAACAAGGAAAACAAAATACTCCAGGCTGCCAAACAAAAAAATGTACGTTTTTGACTCTCACTGGTTTAAGACAGGAAAGCAGACCCATAAAGGGTTTCAATAAATGCCAACCTCTCACTTCTAGAAAATTTCAGACTATGGTGGCTGAAAGCTCTAGAGGCAGAAGGCTCAGTTCCCTTGTGCTTGTGTACAATTCCTGCTACATTTCGCTTCTCTTTCTGAGGCATCTGTGTTCCCAGAGACAGAAGGACAAATGACTCCCTCCAACATCCAGCAGGATTTAGGAGGCAGCTGTTGGGAGGTATGGTGGCAGCTCTCCTTCCTCTCCTTCTTCTCCTGTAACTTAGCATCTCCCTGCCACCCTGTCCTTTCCGAGTTGCCTCTTGAAATCCCCCATTTGGCAGGAGGACAAGGTGGAGCTGCGAGGCTGTCAGGGTGAACGTGCATCTCTGCACCAGTGCAAAGCTTGGCCTCGTTTTCTTTCAAGTTTCCTAAAGGTCCTCTGACAGAGAGGTGGTGGCCTTCTGCCTCTGATGCATAGTTCAGTCTTTTGGGTTTTATTCTGTTCTTGGGGCTAGAAAATAGGGAGTTTGCCCCATTTTAGACAGGATGCTTCTTTGTGAGAATATGAGCTTCAAAAATATCAGGATATTTACAAATGCAAGGGCTGTACGTGGAGGGCAACAACACAGGGTCTTAGGGAGCTTCAAGTTTCAGGGTCCTACCTCTTGGCCACATTTAAATGTTTGGTCTTGTAACATGTGCTTGTTTGGCTTTTACTTTTTTCAGCTCCTGAAGTGCTGGCTCAGAAACCCTACAGCAAAGCCGTGGACTGCTGGTCCATCGGGGTGATCGCATACATCCTGTGAGTATCCCTTGGGTTTTCAATCACAGGCAGCTTTGGGACCTGCAACATGCTCTCCCACCATATAATTACACACTTAGTCTGGGACAAAAAAGTTTATCTCTGACACTTGTGACCCAAAATAACATGAAACCTGGACACCTCCCCATTACACAAAGGCTGAAATTTGGGCAGAAGTAGTAGGAAATGAACCAAGACCCTTCAAAAGCAAAAAATCCTTGCTTCCACCTGAACTACATTGTATGCAATAATATGGGCTTGTCCAGGTTGTGACGTTATTGAACCTGTTCCCTCCCCTGCTGAGGTTAGCTTTGACCAGCAACAAATCTGGCCACATCCACAGAGCACAGCATCATATATTCACACAGGTGTATTCACCTCTCTCAAGACATCACCATAATGGCTTTTTATTCCCTGGGGAGGCAGGGCACAAAGGGAGATAAGGGGGGAAAGAGCTTTTCCTGTACTGCAGTGAATTATTCTCATCAAAATATAGTGCAAAATATTGAGAATTTACTGAAAATGTGACATCCAACACATTTAACATCCGACTGTTTCACACAACCAACCATCAGGTCCCACAGGAGAGGCTGAGCTGATTTCTCTCCTGTCAGTTCTGCCACGTTTCCATCAAGCCATTAAGGCTCTGCATTTGTGGCTGAGATTTGCTTCTATAATGAGACTAATTGCTGCTCAAATGAGTGGGGATTGGTTGCTTGAGAAAGCTGTGGGACCAGGACTTCTGTGCATTCTCCAAACTGGTGAATAGGTCTCAGAACTCATATATTTATGGAGATTTAGTGCCTGTCCTCATTCAGTAGCTTCCACCCTTCTTCACAAAGGCTTACTAGAATAATTTAGATTGAAAGGGACCTCTGTATGTGCTGTTCTTGAAGTCATATGAGGTTGTTTGGGTCTTTATCTATTTGTGCCTTGAAATCCTATGAAGATAGAGACTGCACAAGGTCTGTGGGCAACCTATTCCACAGCTTGAGTGTCCTCATAAGGAAAAAGTTTTTTCTTCTATCCAGGCTTGTCCATGACAGGGTTAGCCAGTACTCTAGATGTGGGTGCACCTTGAGTACTTGAGCCATGGAAGTAGGTAAGCTAACTCCTGTCCCAACGACACTTGGAAGAACTCAGGCAGTAGAGCGATAGGACGAAGGGTAGTGGTTTTAAACTGAAAGAATAGAGATTTAGATTAGATACTAGGAAGAAATTCTTTACTGTGAGGGTGGTGAGATGCTGGAACAGGTTGCCCAGAGAAGTTGTGGATGCCCCATGCCTGGAAGCGTTCCAGAACAGGCTGGATGGGGTTTTGGGTTGCCTGGTCTAGTGGGAGGTGTCCCGGCCCATGGCAGGGGGGTTGAAACTCAATGATCTCTAAGGTCCTTTCCAACTCTAACCATTCTATAATTTTATGATTGGAGGGGTGTCCTAGACACTGTTGTCACCAGGGGTCATTAGTGTTGTCCAGAAAAGTGCATCTGTAACATTTCTGGTCATCACCATCTATATCCAGCTCTGTGTACATGACCATACGAAAACACTGCTAATGTTTGGGTTATCATAGAATCATAGAATCATAGAAAGGGTTGAGAGGAAAATGCAGAACTTGTTGTCTGTGAAACTGTAGGAAGACTCCCTCGAGCTTAGGAATGTATATTGATGGGGTGGTCTGTGCTCAGGGCTCAAGTTCATGACTCCATGTATGTCATTCAGGGAACAATTGCTTTGGTTGCTTCTGCACAGTGTAGCAGACTTTGAAGCAGGAGCTATTCATGCGGGTCTTCAAGAGGAGGTCAGGCCATCACCACAGGCTGACTCAGGGTGACCATGCGGAGCACATCAAGCCCGTTCCTTTTGTGTGAGAGAGCTGTGTAGCAGTTGACTGCTGCAGAAACAAATGGCTTTTCGTGCCAGCATTACCAGTGCTTTTTCCTTTTTATGTTTCTCCCCTTTACACAACTGTCACTGTTATACAAGGCTGAAGGAAAAAGCAGCTCCAATGAGGCACAGCATTAAAGCATTCCTACTTTGTTCCCTTGCTCCTTATGCAAACATTCCATGGCTCGTCAACATGAATACGTTTTGATGGTGTAATAGAACTATTTTTACCAGGACACACCTCATTGCTGTATTATCCATTCTGTGTAATATTCATTCTTTACATTTTCATTTAGTCTTGAGCATATTATATGCTACCCAAAATAACTTTTTTTATACTAAGAGGGTATAGGAAGGGTTTATTTCTTTGCATGTATGTTTATTTATTTAAAAGAAAGTCCTACCTAAAAACATCAGCTTTATGACTGCCTCTCCAATCTGCATGAATATTTGAAACCTTGTTGAGTACAAAACTTTGAAGGGGGATGGATTTATCTTGGAGCAATCATCAATAGCAGGATGCAAAAAAAATTTGCATAAGAAAGCAAAAATCAACAGTGCTGATTCTGACTTCGTGGCAAAGCTCAGCAGGACATGCTATAGCAGTGAGGAAGACATCAGACATGCCAAAACACTTTGGAGGCTGCTTCACATACCATTCCCTAGTGCTCTTTTAGATGAGGATTGTGTATGCTGACCCAAACTTGCCATCTTCCACAAACAAACCTTAGCATAGGCGGCCAAGTGGTTTTTTGACGTTTGTGGCCCTTGCCAGCGATGACAGGACAATCAGGTAGAGTCTTTTCTGTTTCATAGAAGTACAGGTAGAGTACTTTTCTCAGTAATAGCTTCAGAGAGCAGGAGGAAGGAGGATGCAGATGGAAGACAGCAGTACGCTGCCTCACTTCTAGGCTTGACCACTGCCTAGGTTCAGTTTATTGTCAAATACCCACTATGAAAATCTGTGTCCATCTGGCAGCCCACAGGAGGGATGAACTGCTGCATCCTGGGTGCCTGGAAATAAACTCAGCTCTGCTTTCCTCCAAGTTTTCAGTCCCATTCAACCATGGCTCAAATACCAAAGGTCTTTTTGGCTGGCAGATGTGATGTTATTTCACTTGTTGCCTTTTTTGTGTCTTGTTGAGGAATATGGATGAGGCAGTGCTAAGCCTCCACCACTCAGTTAATGAACATATCTTCGATTGGTGGAAGGTTTTAATCTCATCTGTAAACCTCCACCCCACACCTTCCTGAGTGAGTCTGCTCTTTGTGCAAAGTTCAGCTCAGTTGTTTCTCATCCTGTTTTCCAAATCAGCGTGTGCTGGGCTTGTGAAGAAAGGTGTACACACTCCTCAGATCTAAATTCCTCTTTTGCTGGATGGGGAATTCCCAACCCTGAAGGCTTAAATCAGTTTAGTAAGAATGACTCCCTAGAAATTCATGTTTGAAGGACAAGAAAACCTTTTCAGTGGTTCTGTGCTTCATGTAATAAGGACCTGATTTGTATTATGTACAGTCAAAATGAATGTCAATAATGTGTTGCCATAGAAGGAGCATAGTAATGTGTTTGCCAGACTGCTACTGCCTGGGTGGGATTTGGTCTTGAGATCAAACCACTCCTTGGACATTTTTGCATCTGACCTACATCCTTCAGTTCCTGTTACAGTCAGCAACACTCCCGGGCTCACTTTGGTTAGCCTAACATAGGTGATTAGTGCTGTTTCGGTCACCTGCCATGTCCCACCTAGTCTCAAGCTGGGGCTGTAGGACGGTCTATCTGCATGATAGACTATGCATATGTGCCATGGCACATGCATATCTGCCAACTGGGAACATGGCATATCTGCCATGGCATATCTGCCAGCTGGAAACTACGGTCCTGTGCACTTGACAGCTTCTCCAGTGGCACTGGGCTCTACATGTGGGCACCTCAACCCAGCCTGGGTCAATACGAGCAGTCATTTCACCAGGTTGCACCATTCAGTTGCCTAAACATATGTGCTTAGTGCTATGCTGGGGTGTCCAGGATGCCACATGGATTTGTCAAGTTTAAATCACTGTGGAGACCTTCCTTCTGGAGTGGCAGATGGAGCCCAAGTGGGAGACCATGGGCTGTGTCAAATAGCACCAGATGCCCATGCTAAGGCTACTGGATCACACCCTACTCCATACTTGGAGTAGGCCTCTGCCTTCACAGTATGGTTTCATCTATTTTATGGTATGTCTGCATCAACCTCCTGTCTCTGTTGACTCCACCTCTGTCAACTGCGATGGGAGCTTAGAAGCCCAGCCCCCATCTTACGTGTTCTAATCTTGAACTAGATCTCATCCAGGCTTCCAGAAAAATCCAGAAACTGCAGACACCATCTCATAAATGAATACCAGGGGTATATAGTAAAGACAGAGAGGAAGAGGAGTCCTTCCTTAAACTGGAACGAAGCAGCCCTGCTGGGTTTTCTGATATCACTGATGATGGCCACAGGTCTAACATCTAGGTTTGCTATCTCAGCAATGCCACACCACCGGAGGTGGCAGAGCTGGTGCTGAGATGCCACAAACACCAGCAGCATAGCCAGCCTGCTGCCATGCTGGTAGTTAATCCCGCCCTGAGCAGGAGTTATTAATTCCAATATATCCCCACGTCTGTGCAGATATACCATTTCCAGCTCCACAGGCAGCCCAGTTGGAGCTATTTGCACATACCCAAATCAGTTGGAGACATATTTATGCACAGGGTGATCCAAGCACATCGTCCTGCATCACCTCCCCACCTCTCCCACTAATCCTTGCAGCCTCTCTGAACAGGCTGTTGTCATTTAAGAAGACGGAAACCCTGGGGAATCCAACACAGAAGCCAGGCATAAATTAAGGATGCTTGGAGCTATTATTACTATAAGTGGTTTGAGTGCCTGCAGACACAAGCTCAGTCTCACATGAGAGCCTTCAGTTTATGACACTGGAAGAACAAACTGTTTCTGTGGCACCGACGCTCTAGACTTATATTTGTTTCTATGATATGCAAGGTGAAGGATGTCTTAGGAACTAATACCTTTGTTTCAGTGCCAGTCTCTAATGTTTCTCGTTAATGACAGCCAGATTGTAGAGGCTGCACCAGCAGAGTTTTTATCAAAACCTGTTTTGCATGAGAAGTCGTTATTCACAGGAACTAATTTTAGCAGCCTGAAATTTCCTGTTATTCCAGTTGCAACGTTACTCGATTTGAAACAGCCTCGCTGTTGAGCTCGGCTTTCTACTTATCATAAGGTGGTTTTGATATGTGTTCCGCTTAAAAACAGAAGGTATAAGAAGAGCAATAGATGGTTGGATTCACAGAAGCTGGATTTTGGACCTGTCTGGGTGACATGAGGGATTGCAAAAGCTTGGGGAGCTAAAATATTGATTGCATGCATACCTGATGTAGAGAATATTTAGTTCATTTATGCAAAAAATAGAAAATCGGGTTCCAAAGCTGGAAAAGCTCCTGGGTCCACGGAATGCTCTGCTTCAGCCCCTGGTTATTCATACTCAACACCTCCTGTCTCTTCTGCACTGAGCATAACACCTTTTGCCCTGTTTTCTTCTGATTCTGTTCATTGGTAGGACAAGAGAATCACTGGTTTGTTGCCATTATTTATAAACAGTGATTATCTGGAGCTAAATCTTGGATCATTCTCTTTCCTGTATTACTTTGCTGCTGAGTTGCTTTTGATTTTCAGGTGGATGTGCATGAAATCATCAATAATGTTTGTAGGGAAGGATTAACCAGGGACAATACAAAGTATAATAATGCAGAAGTTTCCACCATTGTCCTGGAGTCAGGCACTGGGAGAAGCTGATCAGCCATCTCATCTGCTGAGTACCACACACAAACCTAAGCAAGGAAGTGGGAAAAATTGAAAAAATTTCATGTTTGCTACTAGAATTAGTGGAGGCAAAATGTACACAAGCATGTTGGACTATTTGGGATAACACAGTTAAACAATGGTAAAACAATCCTAAATGATGGCTCCTCATTGCTTGCTTCTTTATTTTTTATACCCCATGCTATTATGTCCTTGTCCACAGTTTCGTGAGGGTACCAGTGTCAGCCAGTATGAGGGTCCATACCCAAAATCAGAAGAAATACATGTGTTTATTCCTATAAATAGCACTTGGATTGCTTCCCACCGTACATCTTGAGTCTTTGAACACTTACTGAATTCTTTGTTCTAATCTCACTGTAAAATTGTTTATAAAGCTAACCCCAGTTTCTCTCGTGTTGCAAGTTGTACACTGACCACACAAGTGGGTCATTTAGCCTTTAACATCACCCTCAATATGTGCTTGCATGGGTTTTGCTTCTCTGTCTGGTGAGGAGAAGATGATCTTGTGCTCTACTGATGGCTTCTAGAAATGACTTCTGGCAATATCTTTCCTTTGTACATCCACCTGTGTTTTTCTTATCTGCATCCCATTCTTTTTAAGGCAGGATGGGGAATAGGAGGTTAAGGGAAAATATGTTGCCGATGTGATAAGGTTGCTAAATAGTTTGGAAAAGCTTTTATTTGGTGAAACTGCAAGAAAATGATGACAAATAATAGCTGCCTGAAGCTCCCTCAGGACAATGCTGGATTTTTTCACATTGAAGACAGAAGGGTTATTTTTGTATTTCTGCATATCTAAAGAAAAGCAGAAGAACCTCTGATAGTGAGGTCATTTTTTTCACATAGAAATGTCCCAGCAGATGGAAATTAAGTCAGTGGAATTTGAATTTGTAAGAATTAAATAAAAACTTATTATGGACTTTGGATGGTGGCCCAGTTGCTGGAAGTCCAGCAAGATTTCCTCCAGCCATAAATTGCATGTTGGGCTAATTTATTGGGGCTTTCCCATCCCTTACTGCAAAGCCAATAATGTTATAACTTTAAAGTAAAGTTAAAACTTCTGTGTCTTCATAAACTCTGAATTTAAGGGAAAAGACAGCAAGACAGCTCATATTTTGGCTCCCACCCCCTCTCTGTGCCAGGATGCCCTGGTGTTCCCATCCCACACACCACCTCCTCTGATCTAAGGAGCTTTCTCGCTTCTCACATGCTTTCTGTTATAGATCCTCAGTGATTTACCTCCTGAAGGAACATCTTTGGGTCCCCCTTTGCAGGAGATTCATCTCCATCCCTGGCTGAGCCAGGACCAGCCCTTGCCCTGCATGCAGCCCCTTCTCAGGCAGGGGGCTGGTTTGGAGGGATGTCCCTGCCCATGGACTATTATAGTGACTAACACTTCTCAAGCCCTCACCAGCAAGGGAAAATTAGTGCTAAAAAAGACTGTTTTCTGCCCTGTGCCCTGCTCATACCATCCTGGTATCCTCCTGCTTGACGCTGGCTCTCCTTATGCATCAGCCCTCCCAGCACCCACTCTTGCAGTGACCTCCCAGACACAGAGGTGGATTCTCCAGACATGTGTGGATACTCAAGCCACGCAGAGGAACAAGAGAAGAGCTGTGTGTGTGTAGGAAAGGCTCTGGTGAGGCTGTGGTTCTTGCTGGGGTTCATGTCTATCTTATAACCCTGCTCATAGGGTTATAGCCCTCCAGCTCTGCGCTGCTCAGCAGTTTGCTCCTGCTTTTGCTGCCATGAGCGTGTGTAAATCACATCAGCCCTAACTTGTGCTCTTGTACCTTTGCCAAGGTAATTAGTACATTTTAAGAGAGTTATTTCTCTCTGTGGAGCAGCCTGCCAGCGCCCCGGCATGCGCAGAGCTGTCTGCCTGCCCGAAAACGCTTTATTGGAGTAGTGTGGTTTTGTTTAAGGAAAGTGCTGAGGAAGGCAAGAAATTAATGAAGGGCTGTCAGAATTCTTATACGGAGCCCCCTGAGTCCCCCAGGGAAGAGGGAAGGAGTGAGGGTTCCGATTGCCTTTGGAGGAACCGTTTTCCTCCAGCCTGGGCATCTCTACCCCAGTGGCCATTCCAATATCTGTGATGCAGGTGCCGTCAACTCCAACCTTGCCAAAACCCCCAGTAAAGCAGCCGAAATCTTGAGTGTTGGGACAGAAGAGGAAGAAAGTGAAAATCAGTGTGTGTGTGCATCTTCTCCCAAGACTGTGGGACCTGAGTGATGGCATTCATTACAGGAGAGCAGATTGTAGAAATGTTATTCATAGATACCTGTAGAGGTAACTGGATAGATACCTGGATGACAGTTGTGGATGTAATTTCTGCATTAGGTTACTGGATGTTTTTCCTTCATTTATCCATGTGCATAGTGGCTTTTTGGTGTTTGCTTAAATTGCTTTTAATGGCCCTTCTCATACGCCACTTCCACCACTGGGTTTCACGTAGGAGTTGCTGCATGGAGCCCGGTACACAAGCACGTGCTCATTACGTAGACACGCAGTGCTGCTCTGAACGTAAAGCCTTGCCTGGCATGAGGTTATCTTACTTGCTTTTGATAATGGCAGTCATCCAGTGGGACACAAATGAGGACTGGCTCATCTGCTTCACAAAATGATGAAGAGAGAGATTTCTGGTTCAGCTGAACCACAGAGGATTCATGATAATGCTGCAAATTTCAGGAGATCTTCCAGGTTAATATGAATCTGACGCAAATCAACATCTCACTCGGCATTTAAATTATTTATCAAGCACACTGGCTCTTCAGAGCTAACAAAACGTTGCTTCTTTCACCCTCATGTGTTGAGTTGGTTCAAATAACCTCCAGGGCAGCTGGCTGGCTGTGGGTTATAAATAACTTGAGTATTTCATTTCTTAGAGTTTCCTCCCACCCTTGCTCTGTGGTTGCTGCAGTGTAGTGTTTCAACTAGATCTTCTGCCTGTTCATAATGGCTCTCTCCAATTAAACACTTTCTTGAGGTTGATTGACTTGATTGACTCAGGGTTTAAGAAAACTGTAGGAAAAAGATCATTTCAATGCTGGCAAAGTATGTGCAAGAATAATTCACACCATAGTCTAGAGATAAGAGATGGGACAGAGAGAGACAATAGAGGCAGAAAGGCCTGTTTAAGTGAGAGCAGGATGCGTCTGCTAAAACCTTGGACCAACTTTAGAGGTAAATCTGACACTTTGCAACTTTGGTATCAAAACTTGAGGAAGGGGTATCTTTGCTGGCACGTTTGCACAGAGAGGGACAGGCTGCTGCTTGCAGCATCAGCTGGATGTTATGGAACTTTGATACCTGAGTTTTATTGCTGCATTTGCTTAACTCAAGGCCAGATGTGGTTTTTCCCATGCCCAGCATCTGCAGGGCTGGAGGAGCCCTGCCTCAGCAGAGTGACTATCCCGCTGTCTGTGGCACTAGGAGGGTTTTAGCTCCCTATGGCACCTCAGTGTTTTAGCTCTAACTAGGCAAATAATGTTCAATGTCCCACTTGCCCTGGGGCTAGGTTTTCTGAGAAGTCTGGTTGTAAATGCTGAAAACCAGGACAGGACTGTTGTTAGCCTGAGGCAAGGCAGGCAATTTGATGTGGGCGGCAAAATCACTTGCAGAAGTAAGAAGGGGAGAGGCTCTCTGTGTCTCACCAACAGCAGCAGGTCCATGTGCAGCCCATGCTGGCTCTGCTGCAGAGACGGAGGGACTCCTAGATGTCCTCCTCCTTGTTGTGTCCAGCACAACCTGCAGATGCATCCTGCCTTCTGCCTGATAGTTCTATGGGGCTCCTTGTCCTCCTTTGCACCAGCTCTTCCTCCCCCTTGTGCTGAAGAAGAGATCTATGCAAGTGGCCAGTGGCTCTCCAGATGTACAGCAGACTTTCCTACGCAGCTACAATCTCTTGCACAAGATAGAGACCACGAGTTGTGCCCAAAGCCTGTCCTGATGCCATGCAGGTGGCTGAGTAGGTGTGGTCACCTCTTGTGTATCTTCAGTTTCTGGGTCTTTCCTGAGCCCACATGTCTGCAGAACCCCTGCCACTGCCTCACTGCCATCTGTGAGAGAGTAATGCCAGCGTAAGTGACTTTTGTAGGGTGTTGGATGAGAACAGTCCAGAAGGACAACTGGAGCAGTGAAGCCAGAATGGAGAAGACTCTTGGATGAGCAATGGTTGTTCTGAGGGATGAGAGGGACTGATGCTCTGTGGATGTAGGGTGTAGCCCATGGAAGCTCATGTATAGGAGAGGATGGAAGGCCTCATGGCTATTCTTCTGGCTAAACACCCGAAAGCATGCAGAGGGAGGTCAGGATCAACAGCACTGGGTTTCCATGCAGAATTCCTGTTTTTCCAGGGTGATGCAAATCTCCAGAAGTGGGTTTACATGTCCTCGAACAAATTTCTTTCATGGCATTGCTTACCTGCTGGAAAACTTATTGGGGCAAGTCTTAAAGCAGAGTTTATTCTTCTCATTTCCTCTTTCTCACTTTCTTGGCCACAATGGGCCAGAGGGTCATGTGTCTCTTTTCTTGTTCCCTTTAGGCTCTGTGGGTATCCCCCTTTCTACGATGAAAACGATTCCAAACTCTTCGAGCAGATCCTTAAGGCAGAATATGAGTTTGACTCTCCATATTGGGATGACATCTCCGAGTCTGGTAAGAAGCTACTGCTCATTTAATTGCAACAACTGTGCCTGCATGCCTGGACTTTACTGGATGTGAGAATGCACCCTCCATCATGTGTGGAGCACCTTGTAACTGAGAACCGTAGGGAATGTGCATTTATTCTAGCTAACAACAGGAGGTTATTTCTGCAGGAGACCAAATTAAGTACCAATTTATCCAGTCATACACAAGGTGCTAAAACATAAGACAGGAGATGAAGACAGCAGCAGAAGACTGTCCCAGAAAGACAAATCAGTTTAACTTCATCATATCCAAATAAAATGCAGATGTTTCATGTGTCACTAATAATAAGGCAGCAAACTAGTTGAGGTCTGTTACTAAAACTGTACGGCAGCTCTGAAACGAGTCTGTAGTGTGTACAGCAGTGACAAAACTATGAAATTGATGGCTACCAAGCCATGCGGGTAAGCAGATTCAGAAGCTGGGAGTACTGTCTGCATGGTTGGATCTAGATAGCTGTCCATATGCTCATCCAGTTCTGCACCCAGTGCCAAAGCCATTTTATTTCCTTCCCTGGAGGTGTTCAAGACCAGGCTGGATGGGCTTTGAGCAACCTGCTCTGGTGGGAGGTGTCCCTGCCCATGGCAGGGGGATTGGAACTGGATGATCTTTAAGGTCCCATCCAACCCAAATCATTCTATGATTCCATGATTCTGTGAATACATAGCTCTAGTCAGTCTGGCAGAGAGGCAGACAATACAACCCTGTTGTATTAGGCAAATGTGCCTAAAAGCTTCCATCTCCAGCATGGCTCATGGCCTGCCAGCATCAGCGCCTACAGGTGATGCCAGGGACATGTTCAGCAATGCACCCTGCCTCTGCCACTGATGTGCTGTATGGTCGCCAAGAGGACATGAAAGCTCTATGTCCTTGTTCCATCCAACCTTGGGGAACATCTGCTGTTTCACGTAGGACAAGAAAAGAATTCTAGTAACATTGTATCAGACAGAAGTGCAGTTTTTCTGATTCATTAGTACTACTGATTAAGGCAGGGGAGATATAAAAAGAAGTGCTTTATTTTAAAGATGATCTCCACAGAACAACATTTCACACTGCTTACATCTGCAGGCCAGATATCGTTGTGATGGATTGCTTAAAAATATATGTGATGAGAAGTTGTTTTAAGCTCATAAGGGGTTTCTGAGAAAATACGAAGGTTTGCTGGCAGACCCCTTTGCATTTTGGGAGGAAAGTACATCACCTAAATCAGCACAAAGATTTTCCTGCCATATTTGGCTTTGCTGTAGTTCCTTCAGCTACTTTCTCCTGAAAATACTGGACGCACGCCATGCTGTGATCTCCCTTCGTTCCATTATAGTGTTGATTAAAAACACACTACTGCATGCCCAAGGGATCCCATTTTCCTTGGTAACTTGTTTTTAAATACAAAACACATCCTCACAGCTGCCCATGTGTGTGATTGCTTGGAGCAAGAAGCAATGAGAAGCTCCTCTTGCTGTGACATCTGACCTCCTCCTTGCCTTTCCCACTCAGTTTACCAGCATCTCCAGCAGATGTGGCCCTATTCAGACCACTAAGATGAGCAGAGGCACTTGGCTGACCAGGTTGCTGAAACCTGGCAGGCTTGAACTCTACTGACTCTGAATTATCCATCCCACTCCTAAATACACCTGCAGGAGTAGAGCCTTCAGCATTTATCTGCCATACTAAATAGCTTGGATTTAGTCCCAGGTCCCTTTGGTTATATCTATACTAACAAATGACAAATGACCCAGGCTCATTTTCTGGTGCTGTGGCCAGATGACATTTGGTAGCTTGGTCAATGCTGTTGGCTGATCATCCTGCAGCAGAACTGGGCATCAACTCTGTCCCTTTAAATTTTTCTATCTCTTTTTTTTTTTTTTTCAGCTAAAGACTTCATTCGGAATTTGATGGAGAAGGACCCTAATAAAAGATACACCTGTGAGCAAGCAGCACGGCACCCCTGGTAAGTGACAGTCACTGCTATGTGAAACCTGCAGGAGCATCGTTTAACATTCATAGTTGGAAGTGTTTTTTCTGTCACATAGTATACTAAGTTCTACTAAATAACTCTGTGCTCTTATTCCTACAACCCCTGCCTTTACCTTCCAGATTTTCCTGGAAAACCATGATGGATTTTAATCTCATGTACCAGCCTGTTGGGTATATGTATAAGGATTCGGTGAAATGCTGAATTATGTATGTTGACTGTAGTGCAACAGTAGGCTATGCCAAAGTGATTGAACCCAGAAATCATATCTGGGGGCAAAAGGTCAAACTCTGCAGGTGTGCAGAAAGCTGGGTATCAGCCTGCTGATGTGGTCCTTGCCAAAGTGATAGCAGAGCACTTAAGAACATTGCATGAAGTAGGAGGTCCTAATCTGTGGTTTACGGATGATAGTCCACCTCCCGCTTGCAGTAAGGAGCTGGTTTCACATGCTGTTTACCCTCTCTTGATGAATGGAAGAGATAGGAGACCCTAGAGAGGGATAAGCTGTGTCTGAGTTGGCTGTAGCAATGCTATCTCTCTGCACTGACTACAGAAAAGTACCTGGTCTGCCTGTTTTTATAATTTAGACCTCTCTTAAGTGGTTTAAATTAGATAATGCCTTTCCACATGGATGACTTCACCAACATTACCCAAGGATTATGTAGCTGAAACAAGAGTGGCTCATGGACTTTTGAACCACCTCAGAGTGACCGAGCATCACCCCAGTACCAGCTGCAGACAGAAATGGGCTTTGGATGTAAGTCTTTTAGGGCAGGGATTATTATATATGAAGTGAGGTATTATTTTGGTTATTATAATAGCTGCAACAGAAAGGAGTCAATGGCATGACATTTTCACCCCAGGTGTGCATTAGACTGTGTTTTTATGTTATCACAATTACCACAAATGTCATTTCCTTTTGCAGTTTCTGCAGCACTGCCTGGATAAGAGCATTTAGGCTGTGCATTCACAGGGGAACAGAAGGTTTTCCTTAGTGTCGGTAGCCCTTTAGAAAAGCCACTGAGCCAGTGTCATAGCTTGATGGACCACAAAACCCTCCTGGTGATGCAATTTGAGCCCAGGAATCAGCCTTGAGTAGTGAAGTTAAGTATAAAAGACATGGTAAGAAAACCACAGGCATAGAAGTCATCAGTGAGTTTTAAGATTGCACTGCTTTCTGCTGGGGTTTGGGGACATTCATTCGGAGTATGGAGTCTGCATCCCTCTCAGCTTTATCAGCAGGACTCTGGTCATCTCTGCTTCCTCAGCAGACATGAGTTTTGGACACGCTCCTTGACCTTTCTAGCTCTGAAGGGTCAGAGCTTGGTACCCAGCTTAAAACTGTGTTAAATTTCAAAGCAGAGTAAAACTTACAGCTAAAGCTCTAGAACAAATGCTTCAGTTTGGCTTCAAGGGGTTTATGCTCCTTTCTCTGACTCTCAGTGGTTTGTCTCATCTCACTGCTGCTCTCAGACCTGGGACAAGGTGGAAAGTAAATCCTTTCAAAGGTTTTTACCTTTCATCCTTACTTGCTGATAAAGTTTTATCAGTACACAGGCTGATGAATTACCCCCATCCTTAATTAACAGCTTGGCACTCATGAAGGCATTCAGGAAGTTACGACTACAAAAGTGGTCTAAATTCAGTGAAATGGTGCTGATTTCTTCATAGTATGTACTCGTGTCTGACTGCAGATTGTCAGTCACTATAATTACAAAGCAGGCTGAAGATAAGACTGAGGATCAGCCTTTACAATGAAAAAGTTTTAGGAGAGGTTTGGGATGCAGGAGGCAAGAGAAAAGCAAGGTTCTTGCATTTCATCCTTCATGCCAATGACAATGAGACACATTTTACAGATGGTTTTTAGCTGCATCAGTGGCTGGCATCAGTACAGAGGTGAGGAGGAGTCAAGGCCTGGGCCTGCCCTTTCTGCAATGTCCCATCAATAACTATATTGTTTGTGTGAGAAAAAGGAAATTTGGGAAATTAAATCCAGCTTTCGTGAGATGACAAAAAAAATACATTTTTAAGTGATACTGACCTGGGCCTCAGGAAATTAAACAAGTTACAAGAGTCAGTATTAGAAGTAAAGAATAAACAATGGGAATGCAACTCCCAGCAGAGAATGAGGTGATCATTTGTATTACTCAGAGGCAGATTTTCCAAAGTCTTATATCCAAGATACACAAAGCGTAAGCATCCAACTCTTGGCCCTGCTACATCTGTGTTGGTTGCTGGAGTGCAACAAAGAAACGTGGCACTTGTAAAACACACAGCTTCTGGGCCCTCCTACGGGAACAAAATGATAAAAAGTGGTTTCATTCCTTTTTTTTTCCTTTTTTTTTTTTCCTTTTTTTTCCTTTTGCATGTCATGGCCAGGGGCCAATGGAAACTCACAGACTGCTCCATAATTTTTTGTATTTTCTACAGAATCCAATCTTCCATTTAAAAACAACCCCCTCAAAAAAGGCTTTTCACCATTTCTGTGGTGGGGTGTGTCTCCTTCTGCCAGGGTGAATTTGCAAGGCAGTGGTTTATTTGAGAGGCTACCTCCCAATCATGTAAAGCAGGGCTCTGGGTCAGCCTTTGAGATGTCAGGCGTGCAAATGGCACTGCAATAGGGAGGGTTTAAATACTCACCATGTTTCTGTATCCCATCCCAAATCCATCTCCAATTGACATAGAGACAGTATGTGCCAGTGGATTAAAGAGCAGAAGGATGTTTGTACAGGGAAAGCAAAGAATGGAGGTTTTCAAAGATATGGCTTTGTGTCTGCCTCTGTCCTTCCCAGTGAGCTCTTGAGCAAAACTCAGTATCTCATTCCTCCTTGCTCTGAAGAGCTTCCTGTAACCTAAATGTTGCAGTTATGGATCTTTCTGGAGAGTGGTGCAGTGATTGTTTGGAGAGTTTGAATCCTGTAGTGATAGATGCTACTAAAATGCCTTTTCAGATAATCAAGGCTACTGACCCGGATATTATCTGGTATTTCAGAGTTAGTACTGGGCTCTCTCCTTTCGCCAAGGCATTGCTCAAGAGGCATTTTCCACCCAGATTGCTTATGCCAGGAAATAATGAGGTTTCCACTGCTTCTTTTCTTATTCTAGCTATTATATCTGCTGCAATGGTATCCTCCTGTCCTCTTTGAAGGAGAGTGGAGGAGGAGGAGAGCTCTGTGCTTGCTCTCAATGGTCAGCCGTGTACTTCATTCAGCCTGGATACATTTAAATTTCCAACAAGTCCAGGCTTGAGTTCTTCTTTCTCATGAAAGAGGGTAGATTTAGATTATATATTAGGAAGAAATTATTTACTGTGAGGGTGGTAAGACACTGGAACAGGTTGCCCAGAGAAGCTGTGGATGCCCCATCCCTGGAAGTGTTCAAGGCCAGGCTGGATGAGGCTTTGGGCAACCTGGTCTGGTGGGAGGTGTCCCTTCCCATGCCAGGGGGGTTGGAACTAGATGATCTTTAAGTTCCCTTCTAACTCAAACCATTCCATAATTCTATGATTCTATGGTTGCATTTAGCTGTTGTGACTTTTATAATAGGAGCATCCTGTACCACCTTTTCATATGAGCATATATTTTTCAGCATACATCCATTAGCAGCCTCACCTTCCATAGTGTCTGCATAGTGGTGTCTTCTCTGTGTGTGGTCAAAAGTAATGAGGTACATAAGACTACTGGCTTTGTGGGAAGAGATGGTCAGAGCAGACTTCAGGTGGTCCCATAAATGATACGCTCTTGCAGAGTGCTTGTACTTCAAGTAGGCTTTAATGGTAAATACCATAAAAAGTATTTTTCGTCTGCAGGATTGGTTCTGTAGAGTGATGTAATTGGAGAACCATCTTTGAACCCTATAGTTCACATGAAGTGAAATCCTGAATCCACTAAAGTTAATGGGAGTTTTGCCACTGACTTTGGTGAGAGTTGGGGTTTGGCTCCTTGTCACCACAGATGAACACAGCATTTACCCAAGTCACTGGTGCTGTGCAAATGGTAGAGAATTAGTATATATGATGAGGTGGCTCTGTGTAGTGACATTTTCCAGCTTTCCCTTTTAATTCCTCCTGTGAAATCTTTTCCTTCAGTATCAAATCATTGGGATCAGCAACAAATCAGGGAGAAACCTATCAATCCATGAATGCTTAACACATACACTATAATCTGAGTCTGATAAAAATAGTAACTGTGCATGAGATGGCTACCTGGCCATGAGATTTTTGTTGTTTCAATATATAACATTTGTGAAGAATTAACTGATTCCAAAAAACACCTCTTATTTTAATTACCATGATTTTATTAAAAACTTCCAAACAAGGCTTGCAAGAACTGGATCTTGCAAGATATTGCATTCATGCCTTTGAGGTTAATAATCTCTTTGAATTTCGGGAAACTGCTCAAGAATAGCCAGCTATTCGCATGACTAAATGTTTGTACAGGATCAGACCCTAAAAAAAGTAAATACTTCTTCCCAGTGGCCCACTTTTCTGGGCTGTATCAGCTCCCCACATGCCTGCATTTACGTGATGTTTTGCTATTTATAATCAAATGGCCTTGGCAGGGGGACGGTATGTTAAACTGGGAGTTGGCAGAAAAGGAGGCTAATAATTGTGGTGAAGTAGGGTAGTTGAAACAGTACAATATGTAAGAGTTGTTGGTATGATTATACCCCAGCCTGTACAATCTGTCCATTTATACGGATTTCTCCAGTTTAATATACAGGTGACTTATGCTTTCCATTGGAAAAGTTATTTTATAGCCTATCTTTCACGGAGGTTGGCACTGTTTATGGTGTGTTGCAAAGGTGCAATGTTCTGCTTAGTTGTTCCACTGTGACTTTTTGACAGGGACGTGGAAAATGAAGGTAACAAAAGAGTGGGGTAATTTTGCTGCAGCTTCATACATTTTAATGTTTCCCTAGCTTGTATTAGTGACAGCAATTAAGTTTATTAAATATATTGCCATGTCAGAACCCACATCCTGTTTAGGGCAGTCGCTCAGGCTGCAGTGATTGAGAGCAAGAAGCAGAAACCTGAGGACCTTTTTTTTCCAGCTGCAGCATCACACTGCACTCCCTGGTCAGGTCAAGCTGGGTCCTGCAGCCCCAAATGCAGCTTCCAGGCTCAGGTCAGAGGAAAAAAAAACAGTCCTCAGAGCATGAAGAGAAGGCCCAACAGTTAGGAAGCTAGTCTACGATTTGGAAGGCATGCCATGAATTTGTTTTCTCTGTCACACATTTCCCAAGTGACTGTAAATGTCATTTAGAGCTGCGTGCTGTAGCCAGTTAAACTTGGGACATCTAAATGAAATATATGTATTACTCCCCTTATGGACTCTACTGGGGAGAATGAGGTTGTGGCACCTAAATTAGACACCTGTGGCTATGGGAACAAGCATGGCCCTCACTTTTCCCCACTGCTTGTGCAGAGGGAGAACGGCTACTTGGGATGTGCAGATGGCCATCCCCGCCTATGCTGAAGAATCACAAAGCTTTGGCAAGGGTTGAGCCTCTGCAAATTGTGACCATGACCCTGAGTGTTTATTATGTGCCAGAGAGCATGAGCCAGATAATAATTTCCACCCAGGGAAAGGACACGGTTTACAAAGAACTCGGTTCTCAGACAATGTTGTTTGAAGTGTGAAAAAGGGCTCCCTGAAGGGAACTGCTGATGTTTACAACATTAAATCAAACTCTTATCAAGTTTATCCTTTCACTCTATTTTGGGGCATCACTGATAGAGTATGTGTGTGTGTATATTTATATGCATGTGTGTGTGTGTATATATGTGTGTGGACGTATGGAAGAGTTATGGTCCTTTAGCCTTACCCATGACAGCTAACTCCATGTTTCCTGTCATCACACTCAAGAGCATTTCCAAGCAGTGCTTGGCCAGCACAGCGTTTGAGTTGGCTGCCTTTGGTATGAAGGTTCAGAAAATAATGGTAGATTAAAGACTCTGCCTGCTGTTGTGGGCAGGGAAGATGCAAGAGATACACGTTTGCAGCGTGCTAACATAGAACCATCCAAAAGGAAACTTACAGGTTTTGTCTTTGTTGGAGGTTTCTCTCAAAGCTTAGAAGTGGTATGGCCAGATAAATTGCTGCAATAGGTTTGAAGACAGATAGAAAGCTAAAATAAATCAGTTACTATGAAATTATATTTGATCATTAGATTAGATTCCTCTCATGTGCAGGGCCAGATTTGTTATGGTTATTCACAAAAAATATCCTTCTTATCTTCAGTGGAAGCATTTGTGATGGAAAGTCATCAGATTTTGGCCCTTGGTATCCAACTCTGTGTGCCTAGAAATACTTAAAGGGTGGGTGTCAAGAGGATGGGGCCAGTCTTTTTTCAGTGATGTGCAGTGACAGGACAAGAGGAAATGGGCACAAACTTGAATATAGGAAGTTCCATCTAAACATGAGGAGGAACTTCTTCACTTTGAGGGTGGCAGAGCCCTGGAACAGCCTGCTCAAAGAGGAGGTGGATTCTCCGTCTCTGAAGATGTTCAAAACCCACCTGGACAAGTTCCTGTATAACTTGCTCTAGGTGGACCTGCTTTGGCAGGGAGGTTGGACTAGATGATCTCCAGAGGTCCCTTCCAACTCCATATCATTCCGTGATGCCGTGCTGAGACATTTACATGTTTACAATTGGATGTAAGACCAGCCTCAACATGAAGTTCCCAAACCATTGTCAGTATATAGATGCTTTCAGGTGCTGCAAAATGGGGACCCTGGGAGAAAAACCAGGTTCCAGGTAGGCTAATCAGTCCTGGCTCAGTTCTGGGTGATGCTTAGCACAATAACGGATCATGCATTTTTCTGATTTATTTCATTTTCTTTTTGTAGGCATGTGTGGTAGGTAGAAGTAATACTTTTCTGGGCCAACTGATATAATTGGTAAAAACAACCTTTGGTGCTGACACAGTTAACGCCACAGTTAACTGCAAAGCCAAGAATTATTGCTCAGGGTTTGACTACTTACACATCAGTTTGATCAACTCTGAAACAAATGATGGTAGTTTGTCAGGGAAAATAGAGATGATTCCTGTAGAAGGGTATGTTGTGCAGGGAAGGGAGGAAGAGAAAGATGTTAGGTCCTGAAAGGACTAGAAAGTCCTTTTTTTGTCCTAAAGCAAAAGCAAGATGGTTTGTAGCCCATGGACTTGGAGAGTTACAGAAAAGTGAATATTACATGCTCTAAAATCAGTATCTCTATTAAATGTTGTGTATTATCTTCTCAGCACGGGAACTAAAGTTCCTGATTAAATACATTCAATATAGATATGATGATGCTTATGATACCCATCTCAGGGTGGGTTTGTGTGCTCAAAAGCTTATTTTTCAAACAGTTGATCATATAAAAGATGCGACTTCTACCTGCTCACCTCCACCTCTCTTGCCTGTGTCCTTAAACCACCACATCTCCAGCAAAATACCAAGAGCAAATGGATGTTAATGTTTCTTTTATTTCCCTACAAGTAAAATTATACTATAAACACTATAATGCCATGAGTATTGTATAAAAGTCTGAAGATCCTCCAAGGCAAAATACAGTATAATAGCAGAGTCCTCATGTTACAGCATTGCACCGTTAACAGAATAGCTCTTCAGAGGCATCTTGGAGAACGATCCCACACCCGGATTTGGCAGCTGGGGCTGCTTTTTGGGCCACACTGTTCAGAGTACCAGCATGTGTTTGAACAGATCCTGCTGTGCTAAATTAGCCCCAGCACTGCTGTTACTTTGCTCTGATTAAAAACTAGCATCTGCAAGGTGCTAATACTGGAGAGACCTTAGATGCGGGATGGTCCCCCCGTCATTGTAGCATTGGAAGGCTTTACAAAGCTTTGCCCCCTTGTAAAGTAAACAACTGCTATTCTCCCTATTTGGGAAACACCCAAATACCAAGACTATTTTTCCAGAATTACTAGAATTGCATAATGAACATGAAGTTAGCAGTGGTAGAAAACAGTTTGTGAACTATTGGAACCAGCAGTTTCTTATTGAAACCACCAGCATTTCAGAAAATGATCCCTAAACTAAAAAAAAAAATAAAATATATACATATATATATAGCCTGTATTTGAGCTATATGCCAGATTAAAAGTTTCATATAGCAGAAGTGCATTTGCAAGTCCTTGTGGAGGCTGTAAGGAAAGACCTTCTGGAAGAGCTGGCAAAGGGTATCGTACCCCAAGAGCTTGGTCTGCCCGTGTTTCCAAAATAAAATTTGACAAGAGGGAAACTTGAGCTGTACTTATATAGCTTGTTAACAAACTTGTTCATAAAGCAAAATGCTTCAACAGCTTTGGAGGAGAAATGTTCTTTGCAAATGTAAGTAAATTTTCTCTGTGCAGCTTGGTCTTTTCCATCAGTTAGTGAAGGGGTACTTTGACTTGTAGCTGTCCATATATGCAGTGTTCAGCTTAGTTTTCTTCTGCAGATTTGTGGTATGATGGTCAGCTGGCTCTTGTTGAGGACATCTGCCTTCACCGAGGAGGTGTCCTTGGGCAGAGCAGAACGCTCGTGGCATTTTGGAGTCCACACTACTGTCCACACCAAAAGGCTGAGTGGGTGCAAGGAGAGTGAGCACAAAAACTCGCACACAACTGTACATCTAAGCTAACGAGATGTGCAGGGCAGGCAATACAAGGAGTGGGTCATTTCTTCATAGAAGTGATTTGGAGGCAATCAGGGACATTCTGGGTCATGTCATTCCCGTCATGAAGGTGTGTCTGTGGTAAAGCTGTAGGAGTTATTTCACATGATGATTCCATGGTAGAGAAATATAGAAAACACAGTATATGGTGAGTGCAAGGCCAGGGGGGCTCTGAGTCCATCTGGGAGCATATACTGCACAGAATTTGTGCTGGGCCTGGCAGTATTCCCTGCAAGGGACAGAGGATGGAACAGTGAACATGGTGCTTAACCTAGATGCTGCCTCACCAAACTTTGAGCCACCTGGCCCGGATGGGAAATCCAGACCAATTTGTCAGTGGGAGAGGTGGTCAGAAGGAATCTTCTTCAGAGAAAGATTCAAAGATCTTCCAGTTCTTGGTCAAACACTTTCCCTTCTCCATCAATGGCACAGGGTCCCAAGAGAGGATGTCAGGTACCCTTTGGGAGCCACGCTTTGCGCATGGTACCAGTTCTTCTGTCTCCTTGATTATAGGTTATATGGAGGTGGTAGTCAGCCAAGTTCTCTTCCCAGTTGGAGGTGGGCTACCCTGAGTGGGAACCCTTCTCCTTCTTGCCCACAGACCTGCTGGCTCCAGTACTCTTGAATAACTCAATATAGTTTAGCTCAGTGGCAACAGGATGGGACTGGTGGCTCTCCACTCTTGGGAGATAGGAATTTAGTTTCTCACCTTACTTCCAAGATCAAGTAGTTTGTCTCATTTCTCTCTTAGCTTGGGTGAGTGTTGCTATCAGGAAGTATGGGAGAAATTTGGAGGAGAGTGGTCCCAGAGAGCACTTCTTAGATGTGTCATTGACATGAAGGTGGAAAAAGCTGCATGTCCTTCAAAGAACAGGGTTACAGTTTGGAGCGATCTGGGCAAAATGAAAAGGAATGTCTCCAATTCATGTGACTCATAAATGGAAACAGCAGGCTAGGGTATGTAAGCAGAATTTCATCTTTTAAGAAACACAAAACAATGCTGCCATTCTGCTGCCTTAGTTGGAAAACAGTGAACACTTCATGTACCGCCCTCTAAGGAAGATGTGGACTCATTGGAGAAAGTCCAGAGAAACTCACTAGATCAGAGGATTAGAAAATATGAGTTATGAAGAAACAGTGAAAGGATCAGTTTGTTTAGTCTAGAGAAGAGAAGACGGAGAGAAGACATGATAACAGTCTTCAAATATGTGAAAGGATGCTTCAAAGACAAAGGGAATAAACTATTTTCCATGTCTTCTGGAAGACACTGGAAATAGGTTGCCTGAGGAGTCTCCAGCTTTTGGAGATCTAAAGATCTCTGACTGGTTAGCCAAATATCTGTCAAAGTTATTTTGCCAGAGCTGGAGTAGGGGAAAAGACTAGATGACTGCTGAGTCCCCCAGACCTTCTGGTTATTTTATTGTATGTCCTCAGACTGGGAGGCTCTGGGCCTGATCGATTTCTTGTAATTTTTTATTGCTAATGGATGTTATGTAGCTACACTATGGCTAAAAAACTGATTTCTGTAAACATCACATACGACACAGAAGGCAAGTTTTGCTTCCTGGCTTCACCTACATTAGATAGCAGTAATTACCCCAGCACATGGCCCAACATCAGTTCACTATGATGCCTACTCTTCCAACATATCGCGCGCCTCAAGGAGCTAAAAGAATCCATAAAATTCCCTCAAAATGATCATCTTTACCAGAGATTTGAGCATGTCTTTATCTGTTCAAGAAACTGCACAAGATCAGTTAAGTTTTCAGGTTGAGTGTTGTTCGGCTTAAGCTGTTTGTGCAGCCTGTGCTGCTTTAGTGAGTGTCCATGTTTCTACTTTTCTGTAAATCTACATTAATCATGATGGATGGCTATGTACATTTCAGGGTGGCAGGAAAATCTCCGGTGCAAACAGAAATCAGACAGGTTGGAGTGGCTCTGGAAGCTGCTGCATGGTTGAGGCTAAAAGTAGTCTCAGCCTGTTGATGTTAAATCTTTAGATGTAAGGAAAAGAAAAAAAAAAGGTAGAATGTTTTCATCTAGGGCTGTAATGGTGATAGAAAGCAGCCGTGCACCAACAAAATCAGGTCATACCTCTTTGTAGCTGCCAGACCCACAACCCTTATCTATGCTTGCTTTTATTGTCACAGATTTTCCACCCCTGCTGCCAGCAGAGACAGCGGTGGGAAGTTAGAGCCCCTGTGTGAATGAAATCATCATCACTGCAGGAGCAACCACATCTTGGACCGACCATGAGAAGAAGAAAGACTGTTCAAGGAGAGCAAAAGATCTCTTAAAACTTGTCTTGTCTGTCCATTTCAGGATCGCTGGTGATACAGCGCTCAATAAAAACATCCACGAGTCGGTCAGCGCTCAGATCCGGAAGAACTTTGCAAAAAGCAAATGGAGAGTAAGTGACCCGTCCTCAGGAATGACGCTGAGACAAATAACTTTGCTAACACGGCGGCCATGTGGCCACCCTTTCAGAGTGTTAGTGCTTTTGTGGACCAAAGTTTGGGGCAAAATAATCGGTCCAGACTATTCAGTCCCTGCAAGGCCTTTTAAAGGGGATGTTACTAACCAAGTATATAAATTTAATGAGCGTGAGAGATGGGGCTGGGATGGAGCACTCATGGCTCCACGGAGACCTCATAGCAGCCTACCAATATCTGAAGGGAGCCTACAGAAGAGCTGGGGAGGGACACTTTGTCAGGAGGTTTAATGACAGGACAAGGGGTAATGGTTTTAAACTAAAAGAGGGGAGATTTAGATTAGATATTTGGAAGAAATTCTTTCCTGTGAGGGTGGTGAGACACTGGAACAGGTTGCCCAGAGAATCTGTGGATGCTCCATCCCTGGAGGTGTTCAAGGTCAGGCTGGATGGGGCTTTGAGCAACCTGGTCTAGTGGGAGGTGTCCCTGCCCATGGCAGTTTGGAACTGGATGATCTTTAATGTCCCTTCCAACTCTAGCCATTCTACGATTCTATGATTCACTTCCGACAACTCTGAGCAGCCGGGAGAGGAGCAGAAGTAACCTTTCCACCTCCAATTTTTTATTTTTTTTTTTTAAAATGTTTTCTTTTTTTTTCTTTCTTTTTTTTCTTTCTTTTTTTTCTTTTTTTTCCCCCAGCAAGCGTTTAATGCCACTGCGGTGGTGCGGCACATGAGACGGCTACACCTCGGCAGCAGCCTGGACAGTGCCAGCGCCAGCGTGTCCAGCACCCTCAGCCTCGCTGCCCCGCTTCCCGACACAGCCACACGGAAAGATTGTGAGTAGCCCACAGCCTGGCAAACCTCCCACCCCAGCACCCAGGCAAATTCACCATTTTCTCCTTGAACCTCTCCCCCCCACCCCCCCAACCAGCCCAGGCTGCAGTCCTCGCTGCCGTTAGGTTTGGCTTGGTGCGAGCAAGTGTTTAAAATAAGGACTGAAAAGGGACCGAGGCCTTCATTTTCAGCTGGACAAAATAATAGTGATTCATTTGGAAAATAGCGCTGAAAAAAAAAAAAAAAAGAAAAAAAAAAAAAGAGAGAGTTTTCAGCTCAGTGCATTTTTGAGAGAAAAACACTGTTTCTTGTGAAGAAAAAGGGCTTTCGCTTGGGAAAAAGACCCAGACCCCCACAGCAGAAAAAGTTTTGTATTTGGTTGAAAGCTGAAAAAGTTTACTCTAACTGTTTATGTTTGAGTTTCCAGTATTATGATAAGACATTTTTCTGTAACAATTGGCTTACTTTCCATTTCCATTTTCCATGGGGGAGATGATCCTGCCAGTCTGACCCAGCTTCCCTCTCTCTGGGCCAAATTAAGCTCCTGTATGAAGAGGTTCATTTGTCTGAGCAGGACTTGGGCTCTATACACCACAGTGGGACCTGGCCCCCTGCTTTGTTTGTTATATGCTATAATTGAGATTTGCAAGCTGCCCAATGGAGTCAGATGCTTGGAATATATATTTTTTCCAAATGCCAGGGAAGGAGACGTGTCAGCAAAAGGATCATTTGGAAGACAGAAACGCTTCCTTTGCAGTAAAGCCTATTTAATCTCTGGCTTCCAAGCATTTCTTTTATTCCCTTCTATCCATCTGTAGAGGTTTTTGTGTCACGAAATGGAGGGATGTGGACTTTACAATTAGAGAAGATTATTTTAAGGTGTGGCACCAAAAAGGAATGCTAATAGTTTGAGGTATTGCAAGTCGGTGGTCACGGTGGTCTTGGCACACATCTATTACCTGTAAAGGGGTGATGCAGGGCTGACCAGCAGCAAAGCACTTCCAGCCACCCAAGGGGAATGCAGCGATGTAGGAAACCCCTTCCAGGGGAGAAACATGCCTTTATTTTGGTTCCTGATGCAGTATGGCTAAGCTGGACTCACAGTTATGTCTAGAACATCTGGTGGCATGCTTTGCTGTTACACTGGTGGGTGATTAATCTTCATCCATCCATTTGATTAGTCTCACATGGTGTTAATTAATAGCATTGAGTAGTCTGAATAGTAATGGAAAAACATCTGTGAACAAGAAGGGTGGGAAGAGAACAAAGTCTATTTAACCGCTACAGAATCCAGCAGGTCCCTGTACAGAATCCAACCATCTTTTGCAGTGGTGGAGAAGCCAGCCAGGATATGAAGGATAGAACCAGATGTGTTCAGATAGGTGAAGTGGTTTTTGTGTCAGAAATATCAGGCAGAAATGTATCAAAAGATTTCCCAGGTTAAGTCCAGCTTGCCAGACAATACAGAACAGCTTCCCTTCCTCACAGAAATTAATTAAAGAGTTAGGAGATGCTGGAGCTCCAGAGAACCAGTCAGGAGAGCCAGAAGCAAATACAAGGTGTGATAATAGGAGGGAGATGATATATCAAATGAAGGCTATCAAATGCCTCCTGCTGGGAAAAGGGAAACCTCTGAGGTCTCTCTTCTGCCTTTTCCTTTCTTGGCAGTTTTCTCTGGGGACAGATTTCTTGCACAAGAAAGATCCCGTGCAGCAAGTTACATGAAACAGCTGTGCCACCATTAGAAAACATAATACTGCCAAATGCTATTAATAGACATTTAATGAGCTCTCCAAATAGCTACAAATGCAGCAATTTCACATCATTGAAGACAATTAAACACAGCCTTCGCTTGAGAGTAGGTTATGTCAAGCTGCTTCCTAATTCGGTTCCCTGTATTAGGGCAGAGCAGAGCTGATGCATTAGGCTGGATTATGCTACCTGTCAGGAAAGTCTAAGTGAATCAGTTGGGATTTCTCAAGTGTATTGGCCTGATTCTCAGTCCATGCCTGGTTTATTCCGTTTAGACATGATCGGACTGCCTAGATTAATTACAGCACCTAGATCTCTGTATTTTTAAGGTCAAAGATAAATTGCAGCGTGAAGCCAAGATGTCAAATATCGATACTGCTGGGAAATGGGATGTGGCCAAGTGCGGGCACACCATAGTCATCCCTGAGGTTGAAATACCACCTTGAAGTGTGGAAAAGTAGGTAAAAGTCATAACAAGTGTTGAAAAGATCCTGAGTAGTCAAGGGGCCATATCAAAACTCCAGTCCAAGAATATATTAATATAGATTTCATCCATGCTTTATTCACCAGGCTGGAAAAATAAACTCTATTTCTAATCACTCTGAGCCTGCATCTTGTCAGATCAAGGTGACCGTGCTGGGTCCCTGTTCAGCAGCTTTTCCCATATCGGAGCTGCCTTTACACGTCAGTGCCTACAAGGCTGCCAAACTGCATGGAGAGCTGCATGTGCCAGCAAAGTCTAAGGATCAACCCTGTGGGGTCTCAGCATCTCAGCTGGAAGAGGGGTAGTACATCCACGGAAAGCTCTAGCAAGGATATATTTTATTTCTTTTCATGAATGCTTTCCATAGAAACTGCTGATGTGCTAAAATAGTGAAATCTTGAATTTGTCATTCAAAACCCAGCCTACTTTGAGTTTTCAGGGGTAATGCTTTGGAGAGTTTTGCTTTTTTAAAGCTGTGGCAGAGGGTTCACTGGAAGTGGACGCTTCCTATAAACAGTTTAGCTAAAAAAACTTTTTATTTTTCATACAAAATATCTGTCAGAATATCTTTGATTAGTTCAACAGGAACTACCTGAGTAGTTTTGAGTCCAGCTACTCAACCTACGTCAATTTGCATCTCTTAGCTGGAAGTCCTGGAGATATACCAGCAAAACCTGGAGCGACATAAGCTGTCGCTAGAATGATGCCCAAGTCACACAAATTTACATTCCATTCAGGTTTTCTGGAACTCAGCAACAAATTTGACCCCCTATACTTCTTTATCAGCAGCTTTGCTGAATGCCTGGGGAAATTTTTTTAGTCCAGGTACACAGTCTGTTTGTTTAGCTAGATGGCCGTGATGAGAAGTTTAATCATCTTTAACTTGCCCACGAGGAAAATTATTCTGAGCAAGTCCAATGCTGGAGGGATTTTTGAATCACGCAACTCTTGGTCTTCAGCCCCAGAAATATGGAATCGGTCTGGTTGAGCACGTACCAAATTGGACATTTATTTATTCATTGAGACATGCGTATGCAACTGCCGACGGTGGCAGTAGACAAAGGGCTGTGGGCCAGGAGGGCAGAAGATGCCCCGTGGAGGTACCCAGCCAACCCAGTGCTGCGGGAGGAGCAGGAGCACCGTCTCCAGCTGCCGTCCCCTCCGCTCTGTAGCGTGCAACGAAAGAAACGCAGCTTTGCCCGCGTTCCCGCCTCCAAGAATAACATTTCTAACTGTGTTTCTGGCTTTCCTTTTAGGTATGTCTCCATCCACTCTCTGTAGTTTTGTTTCATCTGCTTCTTCAGGCGTTTCTGCAGTAGGAGGGGACCGGAGACCCAGACCCACCACAGTGACCACAGTGCACACAGGGAGCAAGTGAGAGCCGGGGCGGCGAGGAGTGGGCAGGCAGCTGGGCTGGCAGGGTTCCTCTGCCCCATCCCACCCTGTCCTGCACCCTCAGCGAAGGACTAGAAGAAAGAAGATTTTTTTATGGCCATATTTTATACTGCAATTCTGAAATGTTTCATTTATCACAAACTGCAATGACTCCAGGGGGAATGGATCTAACAGTCTCTGGTGCTGTACATATATATACATATATATAAATATATATATATATATGTGAGTCTAGCAACGTTCTAACTAATGAACACTCATTCTTTTCCCCAGTGATTTACTCTTTTCTCAGTGTAGGTAACAGTATATGTCGTATTTTTTTTCCATTAACTACAAACATCTCAACTGGATTATTTAAATAGAGATACTTTTCTGAGCATTATTTTTTGTTTCTTTTAAAAAGTACTTCCAGTAATGTCCCTCCTTCCAGTTTGCTGGAGGATAGGCTATTTCTGTAGGTAGGAATTGACATTAACTTTGCAACATGGGAGGATTTCAATAGCATGCCATTTCTCACTCCTCAGATTGGACTGCAAGTCTGTCTGGCTTTAGCAGAGCTGTTACTGCTCGGATTAAGAAACTGCTGCTTTCCCTCCCCTCCTCCTCCTTGAAAGCCATGGTAAGAGTTAAATTGCCACCAGCTGGGAGTCAGCTCATCCTTGACCTCATTCCCAAAGTGCTGGGGATCTGCAGCACCCTTGTTTCAGAGGAGAGGCAGATAGACACAGTGTGGGTCAGGAGCCTACCAGAGCTGGGCAGATGAAATGACAGAACTGTCTCAATCCTGCAGCTCCTATCTCCTTCGAGTCACTGTGTGTTAATGAGTAGAGCAAAAGAAAAGGAAGATGTGGGGCCAGGAGTCACAGTCATCCTCTGCCACTGACTCATTGTGCTGCCCTTGAGCCAGATATTTAATTCACTGGCCTCCTCCCATCCATTCTGAGGGCTCCGTGCTGGAGGTGCTGAGCACCTGCAGCTCCTCAGGGGCTTTTGCCAGGTGTTGCTGATGCTCAGCATGTGCCAGAGTGGCCAAAATCAAGTATTGGAAACCAAATAGCAAAGTTTGGACCTTACCATCTATGTGCCTGGGTTTCACCCCCAGGGAGAGGAGTGATGCTTGCATCGCTCCATGAAGCACTGGCAGGTTCTTGGGTGCAAAAGTGCAGGATCTGGTGTAGTGTAGCTCCACCACAATCAGCTCTGGCCGAGGGGTGGCAAGGATCACCAGGCTGGGAAAGCAGGACCTTGCTGAAAGGCTTGTGCAGGGACAGTGGTGGCATCGCTTCCCCCTCCTCCCCGGAAGCTCATATACAAAAGGAAGCTCAATTTCCTGGTTTTTTTAATTGCTAAATACATGCACTTCCCAGGCTCCATGTGCTGGTGCATCATTCAGGAACAGCTGCAGTGGGTGTTGTGCAGCTGTGCATCAAAGTAGCTTGAAATAGAGAGGAAAGGAAATCTGCCCAGATTTGCTGAAGCTCTCCAGGTTACTTCTATGCCATTCCCAGCTGTGATTTCCCTTCCAGGGGGTGAGAAGGGAGGTGGACAGCAGAGGCAGGCACCCTTCCCTGGCTGCTGGGAGCTTCTTGCACCCAAGACAGGTCCATCCCCAGCCAGAGGCACAAGCGATTCCCCACAGCATGTTCTTATTGCCATGCTTGCCTCATTTATCCTGCACAAGAAATTGTGAAAGCCAATCAGCTTTCACAGACACAGCTGAATATATCAGGCAATATTAACAGTGCTGGGAAAAGCCATAAGATACCTATTTTTCATTGAGACTTCAAAAATCCTGCTTCAGCTTCAGTTGGTCGGCTTTGACCAGCGGAGCTGGGATTTCATCACCAAAAGCTGGAAAAGCAGGTGACAGTGAGCACTGACTCTATTTGAAGAGGCTACTCCTCTGGTGGCACTTAAATCTCTTTCATGGAAAGATCTCTAGTTTCCTCAGTATTAAGTTGCTCCCCTTATTCAGAGGGCTGTGGCACATCTGAGCAAGCCCCTGGGAGCTGCTGGTAGCAAAACTCTGTATAATTTCCCTAATGAGGACTTCTGACCAAGATTTGGGCAGATGGAAGGGATTCTCCTCACTGCAAGTCCCCATGCCCAGGCAGCCCATTGACAAGGAGTAGGAAGAGCTTTATCAGCATTTACCCTCTGGGCTCTTTATAACTTGTTGCAAAGGTATCCAAAAATGAGTATAATACAATTTAAACTCATTTTAAGGCCATTTTATTTTGCCAACCTGAGCAAGGAAGCTTTAGTTCAGGAGAGACTCCTGCCCCAATAAATTCAAGTTGGTGATTTCAGAAGCCCAGCTGGCCCTATTCAGCTCCAGGTGCAGGAATGTAAATAAGCAGTCTCCCAGTTTGGTGTCAGTGGAGCTCCCTGGGTTTACACGTGTGCAACCAAAAGTGGGATTTGGTTAGGGAATATTTTTGTCTTTGTAGAGTGGTTTTACAGGTCAGGGCTCAAGTGTTCTCTCTTTGCCTTCTCTTCTGAAACTTGAGGTCTGGGTTGAGCCTGATGTAGTTGCTGAGGCATCAAAATACAGCATCCAAATGTATCTTGCCAAAAAAAGAAAAAAGAAAAAAGGAAAAGCAAATGGATTTATATCTGCAAAACAAAGAGCAGTGATGGGAGCAAAGGCAGATATACCATCCTGCAGCTGGGGAGGGGGTGTTCCTGTATGCTGGGTGCCCCTCCTTGCTGGATGCTTTCCATGTTTTTTTGTTAAGAGGGCTATTCTTTCCTTCCACACTTGGAATTAGGATGATTTGTTTTCCTTCCTGCAAGTAATATTCTCCCGTAGTTGTGTAATTTATCATCATTCCCTTTGGCTTGCTATCAGCTGCTGGGATCTTAAGACAAGAAACAGAAGCACTTAAAAGCAAAATTGTTTCTTTCTCCTACAATTTTGGGTGCTGGGAAGCTCTTCTTTTGTATTGGTGGAACACAGCTGGAGACCTGACCAGGGGGGTTCACCACATGCTTACAGTTCTCTCTTGTCATTGGGTCCTGAACTATCTCTTGATTAAAATTTCTCAGTTTAAACCTGGATAAATTTGTTAACTGGGATGACTTAGCAGCACCAGGCCAGATTTACGGAGGGGTCTGGAGCCATTTGCCCCTCGGCAGCACAACCTGGTACGGCAAACACTCGAGCATCACTTGCCAGGGATGCTCTGGTGCCGTTGTGTGTCCTTCCCCTGCCCCAGTCCACCTCTGCTCAGCCGCTCTCACAAATGAATACAAACGCAGGAGTAAATAGTGTGTGCATGTGGGGAAGGGGCTAATAGTCCCAAAGGAGAAGTCTCAGAATAAACCCCCAACTGGCCTTGCCATGAAGGAGCAGGTAGAAGAATCCCTCTGGGCTCTTTCCCAATGGGCTGTCCTACTAAACAATGTGTGATTTGCTCCTCATGTGAGGACTTCAGCCTGGACTCACCTGTCTGTTACCCTTTTCTGCTTTACTTTACCAGCACCAATGTGTTTTTCCTTTATAACTTGTTTTCCTCAGCTCCTTCCCCTTCTTTTTCTTTGCTTGCAGCTTTGATTGTTGATTTTTACCTCCAGAGTCACAGAGGCCATCTCTGATGCCAACAGCAGTGCTCTTGCTGGGAAAAACAAAACACACCAAAAAAAAAAAAATCCAGAAAACCTCCAGCTGGCCCCTTAGCCTGCAGAAGAAGTTGTGAGGACAGGCTGCCCGTGAACTCTGCGAGCTGAAAGTCAATGTTACAGTGGCAGGGGCTTCCACTGCTGATTTTGCATGTGTCTTCATTCCCAGTGCATCCTAACTTTCTGCTGGATCATCCCTTCTGCAGCGCGAAGTGGATATTGACCCGGTGGCACGGCTAGTGGGGAGGTATAGGAGTACGGGGAAGACCTGGCAGTGATGCTTCCCCAAGACTGTGTTACTCTGTTGGTGATGTCTCTTCTGTCCTGGTTGCTCTTGTACAGGTGCCATTAGAGTAGTAGGTGCAGAAAAAAGAAAAAAAAAAGAAAAAAAAAAGTAGGATTTTACCTATGTGTGTCTGTTCTGGTTGTGGTGCTGAAATGAAACCAAGAAATGATAGAGGTTCGTTCCTGATATGAACCAAACCACAAAAAGGGGTGTCAGCCCACTGGTAGACATCTCCATGTAGTTCTGTAGTAGGCATTAGAGAGGGGTTTCCACTGTGCACATGTCCTGCATTCCTCCGTGGCTCTTGACAGTATTTTTTCTACAACCAGTTGTCCTTCTTCTGGGTCCCTGCCCAGCCCTGAGGGGCTTTGGGGCTTGTCCAGAGCTTTTACCAGCCCTGAAAGCCAACACAGCCCCTGACTTCTGCTTTTTCTCCCCAAACCCACTGCAAACCAGAATGTGGACCTCCAAGTTGCCCAAGAATTGCAGTGGCAGCTGCTCCTTACTTAAGTGTGACCCTATTTTTAGGGAAACAGGGGAAAGCCAGAAACCTTTTAGCCATTGAGGTGTGGTGAGAATATTGTCCTTTGATGTGAATTTGGCATTGACTGGATCAGATATAGGGAAACCTGTGCTCTTATTTCTCCCTGTGGTAACAAGCTCCAGACCAGAGTAGCACTAAGTTGTCATTGCATAAAAACACCAGTTTGATTTCGGCCAACAAGCTCATGCAGACTCTTGCTTTTGCTCTTTCCAAAGAGACAGGGGATTCATCTACTGACAAAATAACAGTTTGGAGACTGAGCCCCAAGGTAGAGGAGTATCATCTTTTCAGCATATGGAAATTCCCATTTAATGGGATTAGTTGCGTTCTTGCTCCCATGTGTATTTATCCATCTGAAGGGGCCTGAATGCACCGAGAACTTTGTTATCATGTTTGCAGCAGAAATTTGATGCTAAGAGTTACGGTCATTCAAGCAAAAAGCGGAAATGCACACAAAAGACTATAGTACCCGAGGAAATCAGTGTGGAAACCACGCGTGGGGGATTACTTGGCAAATTACTGTGAGTGATGGCTGAGCAAGGAAAGGGCAACCTCCTCACAAAGGTTGCATGAACAGTTTCCCCTGGTAAATTAGCCATTCTGGATTTCTTGCCCAGCAGCAAGTTTTACTCAACCCCTTCCTTTGGTTTTTTCCCCACATGCCTGGGACTGGTTCCTGCCTTCCCATCCTGTCTGCCGGGGTGGTCCGGTCTCCGTGACACACGTGTGTGTGTGTGTGTGTGTGTGTGCATGTTGTGGCCCCAGGGATCACAGATCCCACCAGTGAGGGGTTCAGGAGTTGGTTCACGTTTTTTTGGTCCAACTTTACGCGGTTGGGTCAAAGCTGTGTAAATAGTGTTTGTAACGGAAGATAAAGGCTCTTTAGCCCAGACTCTGGTTTTCAAGACCCCTTCCCCACCACGAACCGTGCCACTGGTCTGTCCAAGTAGCTATTTATTTCCTCCTCTTCATAAACAATAAGGTCAGAAGAGCAGTTCTTACATTTTTTCCATACTCCAAAGTGGGATCAGGGCATGTACGCTCGCAAGCGTTGTGAAAAAACACTGCTGAACTAATGATGGCATCAAATGTCCAATAAATGCATGATACTGCACTGCATGTATTAAACTGCTGTTCACTGTTTCTGTACTTCCCAAGCCTTTTCTTTATGCACATTCAGCCCAGCCTTTTCTTCGAGGGGTTTACTTCTACATTTATTGCTTTTAAATGACTCGATGTATCTGTAATTCAAAATCCATCGTTAAGTTTGAGTAAATGCAAAAGCTGATGTTTCGTAAACAAGATACTGCAAAGCCTGGTAATGTATTTTGTCTTTCTGTTGGGTGCTCTGCAGCATGTACTGGAAGAGTCACCATCCAGAGCAGCTTAAAACTATGCAGCAGTTGCGCACACACATCTAGAAACGGGGAGTCGGGGAGGGGAGGATCCCTTTTTGAATACAATGCTTAAAAATTTAATCTGCATCAAAAGTTCCTTCCCTGAAATTTTTAGGACTACTAAGAAGCATGTTGGTGTGTCTCTTTGTTTTTTCTTTTTTTTTCTTTTGGTTCGTTTTTTTCTTAGTCAAATCTCAGACTGGTTCACTCAATTCTTAGTATTTTTCTCTTCCTACAAGGTATTTCTTCCTGACCTCTTGCAGAATGAACTGCATTTTGGGGACCAAGATGCTGTGATTATTTGCCTGCACAAAAATAAGGCAGAGAGCTGAGCTAATTATCCCATCCTTTCTAAAGCAGCATCACCTAAATACTAGCATTTGGTCCTTGAACCTCCATGTAGTACCACCATTCATACGTGGAAGAGTTTGGTGTGATATTTTTCCTTCTTCCACATGGAAATCATGCCCTTGCCTTCTCTTCCCTTAATCATTGACCCATTTTCATTTGTGCTGGCAGGTCACAGGATGGTCACATGGTTCTTGTAGTAGCTTGGGTTGAATCCTCTTGTGGGCATCAGCAGGGCATTGGTCCCAGCTCCTGAGTGATTGCTGTGTTAGTGTGGTAGATGCTCAAGTTCCAAATACTCAAAGCAGAGTCATCTGAAAGGGCTGGGGAATTGCTCTGGGTTCCTGGTGGGGAACAGCCAAGCAGTGGGGCTGGAGAGAAAGCACCACACCAGTGGTGTAGGGAGCAAGTTATCAGTCCTTGGAAATCCTGCAGGGGACTGCTCCACGATGGCTGAAAGCACCGAGAAGTCTTGATCCCACCTTCAAGGCTGGTGTTCAGCCAGAATGCTGTGGCATTGCTGAAGCATTACATGGCAGCCTAAAAAACACCATTATTAATAATGGTTGTAAATCAGCCTGAATTCAAATTGCTGGGGCAGCACATGGTGCAAGGCTCCATGAGGAGGTGGATATGCGCTGTGGTTCCTGGGAGCTCTTAGGGGGATGCTTAGGGTAGCTCTGAGCTTTTCCATCTCTCATCTGCACCCCCTGAGCCCAGCATGGTGTCACACATGCTATGTCTTACTAGATCCAGCTGTAGCATGATCCCCAAAGTGAAGAGTGTGGAAGGTTGTAGCTCAGAGGGAGATAGTGTAACTCATGTTTCTGGCCAACGTGTCAGCATCCTCTTGCACGTTGGCCTCTAGTTGAGAAGCAGCATTTTGGTCAGTTTGGGCCTTTTTTAAGATAGATATTTGATTCGGGTCAGCAAACAATGAAAAAAAGCCCAATCTGCCCAGACTAGTGACTCCCCAAATATCCCCAACTGCAAAACATCTCTCAGTTGACTTCTAATGAAAATGCAAGCATGTTTTCTACAAAGGCTTAAACCTTAATCAAGGAATGTCAGTGTGCCTAATATTGCAGGTCTTGTGATTGATACAAGTTCATAACAGCATCCATGTCCAAACAGAAGGGAGAATGTGTATTTACTCCATGCATGTATTAAGGCATTGCAAAAGTTTTATCTGCATAATGAGTTTGCAATACTGCAAATTGTTAATGGGGCTACGTCGCAAGTGGTTCTCTGCCTTGACAATCATGTATACATATCGAGATTTCTATCATAATGACAATTTAAAGGGATGACTAATTGTTTTCCTCCAATAAATCCAATTAAATCACCCAGATGTGAAGTCTGATGTTTTTGAGTGCATGAGTCTCTACCCATGGGCAAGAAAGGGAGTGAATCGTTTCTGTGACTACTCCACTGCTCCCTTGTGTTTTATGCAACAATAAACTGTCCCTTTATGTCGCAAAGGACAGTGAGATATTTTTTTCCTCCCCAATTCACTCCATAGGGAAATAGATAAAAAGGATGATTTGTCCTTCAGGTGTTTCCTAAAGCTGCTGTTGGAAGCGATGCTGAGTGTCAACATCCAGAGACATGGCTGTCTCTGGGGGGTTAAGAATATCTGTGTGGGGCTGCTAAAGGAGATGCTGTTGTTGGAGAGTGCTGCCCCTTTGAGATGGTCCTGGTGATTTACATAGTCTGTGGTGGGAACCATGAAAGAAGATGGGATTTTTGCTGGTGTTTCTGAGCCCCTTTGCAGTCAGCAGTGACCTCCCAATGTTGTTGTGTGAGCCTCATCATTGGCTTCCTTTTCCTCCAGACCATATTCCCAGTGTGACTTATGACTGCTTTTTTCCCTCCCTCTTTTTTCTTAATTTTCCCCACTTTGATTTCTGCTTTTCTGTCTTTCAGTCACTGGTACACAAGAATTTCTTCCCCTTTAAATATAACTGGCAAAATCGCTACGCCCAGATGAGCATTGGGCACCCAGCAGGAAGGTGGGCCCATGCTTGAGGTCAAAGCCAGGTGGTTTCAGACATCTGGTTCTGCTGAAATGAAAGCAGTGATAACGGACAACTCATAGCAATAGGAAGAGAAAGGCAAATTACTTAAACAGCTTTTATATTGTGGGTGAAGAAACAACCACCAGAACCAATTTGATTACTCTTTCAAAGTCGTGGTATGCAAGTGTAGCCACAGAACTAGGATTAGAGGCTGGACTGTACCAGGACAGATGAGATGACTTCCTGCTTGTGCTCTGGAAAAGCCCATCCATGGGAAGGTACATCTTGGAAAAGTACATCCAGGTGCCGAAATGATGTCAAGGGAGTTCGTGGTTTGGCTCAAATTCTGCAGACTTACGGTAGTTGAAGGTCTAGGCCACGTTGCACCATGAAATTAAAATCTTGACCAGGAAAACCTTCTTCTCATGTCTTGCATTTCACAGGTCCTCTGTAGGCTCAGTAATCATGCAGTGTCCACTGAGCTTTTCCTAGTTCCCAGTAAGACAGGACAGAAGATCACTGCAGGACCATTGAAATCCTGATGCTATAAGGTGGGCCCTTGATGTTATGTCAGTATTTACTTAATCTTTGTGCATTTTTTTCACTTCAGCAACAAATTCTTGGCTGTTTGAAACAAATGAGATATAATATCAGTACAAAGAAGCCAGAGAATGAGACGGGGCTACAGGAGATATGCTTGCAAAGTTGCCAAGGTCCACAGCCGTGTTTGCACTGGAGGGAAGGGGACTGTCCTTATTTTGAAGACTTTCCAAGTGTTGGTATATACTGAGGGTCTGGCTTATGCCGTACATCAGCCTTTCTTCATTCTACACCAGGCCCATTTCTCAGCTCCTTTGGTCTTCAGCACTGTCCCACAGCAGAACCAGGGCTCTGATGGGCACTGCTAAATTATGGGCAGCTCTTCTTTCACACTCAAGAGTTTTGCGGGAGTGATATCTCTTGAAGCAAACATGGGCAGGTGTGGCATAGACAGTCCTACACTTTCTGTGGTTGTGCCTACAGTGAATTTCATCCTTAAGTCCAAGCCTACCTTCCAGCTTGTCTACATGTCCATAAAACCATATTTTCAGGTATGGGCTTCTGAGGATCGCTTTGGGGAGTCCATGAGGAGACAACATAGTCCTGTGCTGTCCCAGAGCAATCCCAGGACACCATAAGCTGCCGTAGTGACAAGGGGACATGCTGTTCTCATCATATTACACTTTCTCCACGCCCTGAACATCCCTCAGAGATATGGTCCACCGGTCCACCTTCATCACTGTGGGTATGTGATCTGCCCAGCACGTCTGAGTCCTTGTTTTGGTGGGGCCTCTCAACAATGCTGAATTACTGTGATGATAACCATTTTTTTAACTGTGGGGGTGGGGAAGAAGGACCATCTGGGTCAGCACTGCAAGTATTCAATTGAGTATTTCCAGATTGTTTGGCATTTGGGCTTTCTGGATTACATTGGGATAAATTCCTGACTTTCAAACTCTGTTTATTTGCACTGAATTCAAGAGTTTCTTCTCTTTTTTCATCTTTAGGGATTTTTTCTTTTCATAATTGCAATATTCTGGTAAGATTATGGTCAAACGGTTCATTTGCCTTCTTCATAAAGGTGTTTTATTTAAGGAAATTAACAATAGAGTTAGGAGGCAATTTGTCGTTTCCATTGAACTCACGAGCTTTGTGCTTTCTTTGGCGCCATATAGGCTCTTGTATGGTTTTCATTTTCTTTCTTTAGGGCAGAATCAAGAGCTGTGTTCACATCTCTGCCTCAGCTTGCAGTTTAGCACAAAGGCATAATAAATCTCAAACAAATACTGCCTTTTGTTGGAGTCCAGCTGTGCAGGTGCCCTCCATACTGGAGAGTCACGTATCATGTTTATAGCAGAGTTTGCATTTGCTCAAAGTAAGATCTGAAATGTAACTTTCCTCCCAGTGTCTGATCCACCACAGCTCAGCGTAGCACCTAAGTGGATCAGATCCCTGATCCACCACGGGGAAAATCTGTGCCACCAGAGTTATAATCGTGGTGAACCCATAGTGACCTTCAGTGGGAGCTGATGGCTCAACTCATCTTCTCAACAGATAGAACACGGGTATGTGATGGACACACATTGGAGCTGTAATATGTCTATTTAATATATGGGTGTGTATTACATATGAATATAATACAATTCAGTAATACAATACAGTACAATGCAATTATATTATATTATATTATATTACATTACATTACATTATATTATATTACATTAAATTACATTATATTATTATAATGTCTCTGCCAGACCAAAGCAGAGGGACAACATTGTATAAACTGAAGGCTTGGGATGAGGCTACTCTGCCTTTTCAGGATTCAAATTATAGGATTTTATAATGAATTTCAAGTGTGGAAAGAAGAAAGAGGTCAAGCTTTCAGATACTTTTGGGTCACAATATCTAAGGAGATAATTCAGTTACGATCAGGCTAAGGCTGGATTCTTAAAACATGTTTAACTTCACTGCCACCAAACATGTCATTGCTGAGTCAGCTGATGATTACCTTGGAAGCTTGTACTGAGGGACTTCCAACTCCTTTTTCCTCTCTAAGTATTTGTAGTAGTTGCATTCTTGTTCCTAGTGTGCTTTGCAAGGATCTCAAGGCAGAACCACAGAATGCTTGAGGTTGATAAGGACCTCTTAGAGGGCATCTAGTCCAACCCCCTTGCTCAAACAGGGTCATCAAGAGCAGGTTTCCAGGACTATGTCTTTTGAATATCACCAAGGATGGAGACTTAACAGCCTCCCTGGTCATGGGCTTCACTAGCCCAGGGCAACAGCTTGCAGCACTGACCAAGCATTCACTAACACGTCCAGATAATGTACAAGTTAGATAAAGATTCCAAGGAAAAAAGGAAGAATTCAGACTTTACTTTCAACCTTCACCCTTTGTTTTCCTTCTTTTATTCCCCGGAGAAGCCGAGTGTCTGTGCAAATACGTGTTGATAAATTCAGTAATCTAAATGTTTTCCTGAAGGATGCATCATCCCTGGAGGTGTTCAAGGCCAGGCTGGATGGAGCTTCGAGCAACCTGCTGTAGTGGGAGGTGTCCTTGCCCATGGCAGGGGGGTTGGAACTAGGTGATCTTTAAGATCCCTTCCAACCCAAACCATTCTATGATTCTATGAACTTTCCATGATGCTGGCCAAGAGGATCATTTGGAATGGAAAAGTCACATTATGCAGCAGTTGTCAGATGCTTGAGTTTACCAGTGGTTCACATTAAATCTACAGACAGAACCAACTGTTCAGCAATTCCACTGGAAGAAAGACAAAGACCTTCAAGAAAGAGCCAACAGCTGTGGCTAAGAAGGATAGTCAGCTTGGCACCTGGGGCATTTACTTATCTGAGCAAAGGAGGTGCTGGCAGACCAACGAGGTGATTTATCTCCAAATGAGGCTGAACGGATGGATGGGGTCCAGACACCCATGCCTGGAAGTCACCATGCACAGAGCTACATAGGGCCACCACATAGCTGGGGATAGCACCCTCCCCAGCAGGCTGACAGACCTGAACCTGGCCATGCCCAGCACTAAGAAGAGCTGGGGACCTCGACTAGAAAGTATTTCATTCTTTGAATTCTGTGGGAATGTTAACACAGTGATTCTGCTTAGCATCAGCCTCATAACTTGTTTTGATTGTCTGTGGCCTTATGGTGGTGATTTAAACCTACTGATTTATTGATTCAGTCTTAATTGGGTCCCGAACTGGGTCATTGCATCATTCTATCTTTAATTGCTTTAATGAAAGTCTAGCAAATTAGGCTGGTAATATGATTGCTCAGAGGAACTTTTGCCTGTTCATGCTTCTTAATGAAATCCATAAAAAGTGAAAAAAGGAATGAGCTTATCTTACTGAATTGCCACTTGTATCATGGAGTCTGAGTTAAAGTCAGAAAATCAATTTGCAGTGCCCTTGTTTTTTCCTCCAAATATAATGTCTTCAGAAAGACAAAACTTAGAACATCGTGAAATATCCACAGAAGAGGAATGGATGGAAGAAAATAGTAAGATGGGAAGCTAAAGCCTGGGTTCCAGTTCCCGTTTTTCAGACTTCCTTTGACTTTGCATGCAAGTCATTTAGGAGAAGACATAAAAGCCTACTTAGATCCCAAAAGTGAGCTTCAGCCCAGTGGCTAGAGCACATCCTAAGAATCTCTCCTGTTCTGGGAGCCCAAATCTCTGTCCTCTTCAAGGTCTTCCATCATGTCCCAAAAGGTTTATCTTGTTCCTCCTACATTGTCCTGGAAGCTTAGTGCCCAGACAAGCATTTTAGGCAGCTGACTCAGCAGTGCCTGTGAGAGAAGAACCGTTTTCTCTCTACTGTTTGCCATAACATCCTTGAGAAGCAGCCTTGGCCCCCATGGCTGCCTTCCATCACTGCTGGGTACTGCCCGTTGCCTGCACAGGTCCTTACCACTTCTTCCCCGCTTGATTCCCAGCAAGGCTGCTTCATCTGCAACCCATTTTCTACCCACTGGGTAGAAATGAGCTCTGTGTTGCTAAAGCTGCCCGTAACTTCTTAATGTCCCCCTGTTTTATGGCTGGAAATATGCTGCTGCCTCCCACTCCTTGCTCATCGGTGAAGACTACCTTACGTCTCACTTGACGCTGCAGGCTCCTTCTGCAGAGAAAATATCACCACTAATCAGCAGCATGAAGCCCCCACCAGCCCTGCTCATACACCCCCAAGGCTGTTTCTGTAAGGAATACAAAGAATCTCCTTCAAAGATAAAAGTTATGAAACCAAAGAAAATCTGCAGTCAATTAAAAAAAACACCGAGAATTAAGCACACAGCAGATGAGGAATACAAAGTTCAGATCAGCTGGATCCCCAGCGTGACAATGCATTTTATTTTATCCCTTTAGCAGATCAGGGATTTTTGTCTCCCCATGGGCTGTAATGACGTGGCTGGAAAGCTTCCATTGTCTTTAATTAAAACAGTGTGATTATATTTTATTTTCTCTGGCCTGCTTAGCCCATGAGTCAGTGCAGGGAACTAGGTAGCTGTCATGGGGGCTCTGAGTGCGGCACTAACCTTGCTCCACTGACCAAAGGCTGGATCTGATGCCCCAGTGGCCTGTCCCTGGTCCACCCACAGCTCTAACTGTGGTGCCAGGTGGTCTTAGATGTCATTGCAGGAGTCAGCTGTCCCCATTTTGCTATATCTGAAGTCACAATATGAATATTAGGACAATTGCAGCTGGTACAAAAAAGCCTCCTACCAGATCAGACCTACCAGATCAGGAGATAAGTTATATTTGCAAAGCCAACAAAATGTGTAGTTTTTCAGAAAGAAATTTTTCACTATGAGGGTGGTGAGACACTGGAACAAGTTGCCCAGAGAATCTGTGGATGCCCCATCCCTAGAGGAGTTCAAGGCCAGGCTGGATGGGGCTTTGAGCAACCTGCTCTGGTGGGATGTCTCCCTGCCCATGGCAGGGTGGTTGGAACTAGATGAGATTTAAGGTCCATTTTCCAACCCAAACCATTCTATGATTCTCTGTTTTAGTTTGCCTAGAAAGTAGGCAAGGTTTGTGTCCGCTGCAGGATGGTTTCATGTTTTCTGCCTCTGTCTGATGGATTTTGTGCCTTACTGAACGTGGTTTGGGAGGTGTGTAAGCAAATGTGGAGAGGGTGGGCTTGTCTCCATGACTGTGATAGCTGGTAGCTGAGACAAAGTTCTGGCCTCTCGTAGAAAACAGCATCTGTGCCAGCCACATTTGGGGAGGGACCTTGATGTTGTGTGAGTCATATGGAGCTGCAGAGGTTGTGGATTCTCCTTCTCTGGAGATATTCAAAACCCACCTGGATGTGTTCCTGTCCAGCCTGCTCTAGGTGACCTTGCTTTGGCAGGGGAGGTTGGACTAGATGATCTCCAAAGGTCCCTTCCAACACCTAAAATTCTGTGATTCCACGATTCTGTGACTTTAATGATTTTACTAGTAAGAATGGGGCTGACAAAGAGATATCTGAGGTTTGGGATGGTTTTCTATTTCCTGGCATCCTGGGGCCGGTCATGCAGCAAAGTTTCTCTGCAGTTGGGGTCTCACCTGCACACCAAGGAGCCCTGCCGAGTGAGCCCCTCCAGCATGAGTTGGGCTGCCATTGTGCTTTGCCACTGGTGATGTTCTGCAGGAGGTGTGAAGGATCACTGCCTACATAAGTGTGAAGCAGGTGGATTCAGTGCAAGGGGATGTGTGGAAATTTTTTCTCTCCCCAGATACCCTGGCCTCAGATGACCTACATGGCTGCAAGGAGAGCAGCCCCTGCACCCGGTATTCAAGAGTCAATAGGTCCATGTTAAGCCACCATCGGTACATTATCTCCTTCTTATGCTCACCTGCATAATTGTGCAGAGGCTGTGAAGGCTCCTGGCAGATGTCAAACACCTCATTAGTGTTGATGTCTTCTGCCTCAGGCTGCACCTCAACAGGTTGGGGATTTGTTGTCTCTGCTTGTCCAGCATAGCCTGAGTCCAGAGACCTGCTGAAGCATTCATGCGTGTCGCAGCACATCAGTTTATGTTACCCTCCAGGTCTGGCATCTTCAGGATTTTCATCTGAATATGTGCACTCACCTGGAAGCTGCCAGTCCTGGGCCTAGAAGCTGCTCGTTCCCTTTAATATTAAATTACTCTTGAAAAATAAAACACAAGATGAGCCTGAATCAGGCTTTGGCGTGAAGGCTTCTCCCTGCTTTGGTCAGTGTTGGTGCCACCAGGCTTCAAAACCCTGTTCCTTGCAAGCAGGCCCTGGGGCCTTTTGAAATCCTGGGGTTTTGGTCCAGGTCTGGATGGAGGATCCCTTCCCAGCCTGGGGCTTTGGCTGCAGTTGACAGCTTGGTGACAAGGAACGTTGCTGAGGGAAGTCTTGAACCATGGTTTGAACTTCCCACGGTGTTATGCGTGGTGTGCTAAGCTGTGCATTAGGTCATATACTGAAGCCAGATACTGTCACCGAGGTATTGGGTGGCTCCACCCTTGTGATTATTTTTTAATATCTATACTGTTATCAATTTTGTTACTAATTATTCTACTAGTATTGGTTTAAATTTTGTTTTATTATTGTTCATTATTGTTTTCATTGTTATTATGTATTCTACTTCTATTTGATAATACTTATTTACAATTTTATTTCCTTGGATACCCACTGACATAAAGGAATCGCCTGGTTACCCGGGATGTCCCTTGGGTCCAAATCCCAGACAAGTAGCTGCCATGCATGGGTCTGCAGGTGCCACATGTGGTGGGTCAGCTGCCTCTGCCTCTGCCCTCGCCAGCTGTCCCTTCTGCATGGTCTCAATGAAAGCGCTTGGAGATGCCCAGGAAATCATCCCACCAAGGCTGTTCTGGGAGGCAGAAAACAGCAGGGTTTAGCCCAGCAGCTCGGTCTATCTCCTCAGGCTCTTGTCTCCCAGCCAAGGTGACTCTCCAGTTTGGGAGGACCTCTACTGCTGGCAATTTTGGTGCCTACATTGACCATCTAATGTTGCCCAATCCCTGTCAAAACCTTAATACTCTTCGTCAGAGTACCTATACCTTTTCCATGCGGTCTCCAGTCTACTCCTATAAGCAGCTCCTGGTCACCAATCAATGTGAAATCCTTTTTCATTGCTTGTCTTAAATGACTGTTGCTGCTGTAGGGACTGTTAAACAGCTGTCCTGTTCCAGCTGTACCTGCCTGGCAGAGCTTGGGTGATAATTATCGAATGTAACAGAGGACTGATGGATCAGTGGAAACATAAGATTATATTATGATATTGTTCATGTTTCGACTGGATGATCTTAAAGGTCCCTTCCAACCTAGACAATCCTATGATTCTGATTCTATACTATGTGATATTGCATCCCTTAGTGTTCCCGGTGATCAACGTGGCAAATCCATTTGCAATGGGGAGGCAACCTCATTGCCTTGTGGAGGTAAGATGCTGGAAGGGATCTATGTAATCATGGGTCTCGGATGGATTTGGTACGCTCATGAGGTCTGACTGATACTCAAGACCTTGTCCTGACAAATCCAATCCCAATGCTCTGTGGAGACACATGTCATGGGGGCTTTAAAGGTGATTCTCCCAAACTGCTTTGTTTACATTGTTGACATCACCTTTAAGTGTTCTTGTGCCACCCTCCTGCAGCTCTCTCTTTGCTGGAGGGGATGGATTAATTTATTTCATCCCAGCCATGCTCCAGCTCAAAGCCCTCCCTTGTGATGGGCCATTTAAGAGTAAGTGCAGTGTGTCTGTGGCACTGGGTGTGCAGTGCCTTGCGTTTGGTGCAACTGTCACCTGTTTGTGGGAGGGACATGGATGATTAGGGAAACATCTCAGACAACAGGGCTATGAGCAAAAGCAGCTGGTACTGCTGGAGCAGGAGGTGTTTTTTCAGCCAGGTGAGTGTATTGCACATTCCCAGACATGGAAAACAGCCTTGTTCCCCTAGATCTCAGTGGTAATGAGGCCAAGACAGTTGTTTTTTGACTGGACTGTCCATTGTGGACCACCATATTGTACTTTATTACCCAGATGTGGTACAATGGAGGATACAATGGTACAAGTGGTACAATGGAACTGGAGTACTGTGTCCAGCTTTGGAGTCCTCAAGAGAGGTAGGACATGGACCTGTTGGAACGGGTCCAGGGGAGGGCCATGAAGATGATCAGAGGGATGGAGCACCTCTGCTATGAAGACAGGCTGAAAGAGCTGGGGTTGTTCAGCCTGGAGAAGAGAAGGCTCCGGGGAAACCTTATAGCAGCCTTCCAATATCTGAAGGGAGCCTACAGGAGAGCTGGAGAGGAACTCTTTGTGAGGAAGCATAGTGACAGAACAAGGGGTAACAGTTTTAAATTAGAAGAGAGGAGATTTAGATGAGATACCAGGAAGAAATTCTTTCCTGTGAGGGTGGTGAGATACTGGAACAGGCTGCCCAGGAAAGTTGTGGCTGCTCCATTCCTGGAGGTGTTCAGGGCCAGGCTGGATGGGGCTTTGATCAACCTGGTCTAGTGGGAGGTGTCCCTGCCCACAGCAGGGGGGGTTGGAACTTGATGATCTTTAAGGTTCTTTCCAACTCTAACCATTCTATGATTCTCTGATGATGCTGGGGATCCCACCCCTGGCCAACACTAGTGTGGTCCTTATGACTGAGACAGTGAAGCTGGTTTAGAGGGAGACTTGGCTGAGTGTCTGCAGCTGGAGAACTCTTAACCAGTCATAACCTGCCTGAACTGGTGGATTTCCCACAGAAAGGATAAATTTGATATAAAAATGTCCTCATCAGACTTTAGCTCTTTCCTCTGAAGATGGTGATGGTAAAAAAATCAGCAAAAATATTTAGAGAAAAATAAAATGTTTTTCAGTTACAGACAGCCCCAGAGACGGTGACAATTTGGAAACTATTTTTTCTGTGCACTGTGGCAGAGATCGGCATCAGCATGGAAACTTTCAACCTGAACTCTGTAAATACAGCTACTGGAAGTGTTGTAAAATCATAGCTGTCCTGCTTTCCTGGCAAATAGTGCTGGTTCCAGCTGCAATTATAAGATCCATTTCTTGAGGCAGGAATTAGCTCTTCATCTTGTGTTTGTGGGGAGCCAAATGAAGCCCTCATTGTATGTTTGTGAAGAAGAACTGACTGTAATCCTAAAACTAGCCTAAACTACCTATATAAGCACAGGAGAAGAGAGGTCATGTTTTAAGATGTTTTCTTTTACTACAGAAAAGGTTTTCTTTGCTGCCAGCTTCTAAGTAACACGCTATACCTATTGGTGCATATTATCATTTCTACCATCTCTGAAATACATAATTTGAAGACAGCATAACCCATGATCTGTTTTCTTCCACAAGAGCTGCTTTTCCTGGCATCAAGAAATGGGAAAAATAATTTATTAACAACAGTCTGTGACATTTCCTCTTTGTTATCTCTTAAGGCCAAGTCTCTAGCTAGCACGGTATTTCAGAAATAATCATAAAATAAGTATTAAAAAGAAGAAACCAAAACAGTTGTCCCGTTCCCATGGAAATGCATGAGAACAGTTCAAACGAGTGCCCCTCTATCATGTGGACATGTGTTTGTCCTCTGACACTGAGTGGAGATCAGGCATCTCATCCTTTCTGTTCTCTGCCTGGGTTTTGCTGGCGTGACAGATCAAATAAATCCCTTTTGCCTTAGAGACTCTCTGCTTTTCTCTGGGCAGGAGAAGTGGAACAGAAATGTCATCTGAGACGTAAATAAGTGGTTGGGACAACCTACTTCTCTTTATTTTCCTCCTCCCTTCTTGGCTGGTCCAGCCCATCCCTTGTGTACTGTGGCACAGCTTGATGTGAGGGTCCATCTGCCCTCTTCCCAAGCCACCAACAACCCCACAGGATTACCTCAGCCCACTGGAGCTGCTGGAGCTGCTCCTATCTGCTGAGTGAAAAAGAGATGAAGAAATTGGGCTGTGAAGGTTAAAAGAAGCATGGCCAGCAGGTTGAGGGAGGTGATTCTGCCCCTCTAGTCTGCTCTGATGAGATGCCACCTGGAGTACTGCATCTAGTTCTGGAGCCCCCAGCACAGAAAAGACATGGACCTGTTGGAATAGGTCCAGAGGAGGCCACGAAGATGATCAGAGGCCAGAGCACCTGAGGGAAGGCTCAGAGAGCTAGGGTTCTTCAGCTTGGAGAAGAGAATGCTTCGAAGAGACCTTATAGTCTCTTCCAGTACCTAAAGGGGGCCTACAGGAGTGATGGGGAAGGACTCTATCAGGGACCATAATGATAGAATGAAGGGGAAGTTTTAAACTGAAGTTTTAAACTGAAATAGGGGAGATTTAGATTAATTATCAAGAAGAAATTCTTTCCTGTGAGGGTGGTGAGGCACTGGAACCAGTTGCCCAGAGAAGCTGTGTCTGCCCCATCCATGGAGGCGTTCAAGACCAGGCTGGATGGGGCTCTGAGCAACCTGCTCTAGTGGGAGGTGTCCCTGCCCATGGCAGGGGGGTTGGAACTAGATGATCTTTAATGTCCTTTCCAACCCAAAGCATTCTATGATTCTACAATTCTGTGAATAACCTGAAATACTTTTCAGTCAGGTTGCTGCTCCCCTCCTACTCTATAAATTCATGAGACAACCCACCATCTCCCTCATTACTCTGCAGGAGGCTAATGAAGCACGTCTGATGCCACTTTTCTGCCTGAGGTCTCATACCCATGGAGCAGATTTGCTTTATTGAGCAACCAGCAGCTTCCAGCTGCAGGTCCGGGGCTGCCAGGGAGGCTGCGGACAGAGAGGAAAATCCCAAGCGTGTGGGGCTCCAGCACTGACTCAGCTGAGCAAAGCCCTGGCAGAAGCAAACATTTCCTTTGGAGCCTGTGTGATGTGTGCTGGGGTGGGGGAAACACAGCAGATGACAGGGCAGATACTTATAAACATCAGAGACAGGATTTGACAGCTCTGTAAAAATTACGGTTTGGATTATGGCCTATCTGCTAGAGTAAACAGAACAGAATAGGAAAAAAGAAATGTCAAAATCCTCTCTGCTCTCCAAAGAGCATGTCTACTCTGTGAGGAAGCACTGAGAAAAATCTTTAAGTTTCCACCTCCTGCTTGTATGGGGAGCACCAGGAGAGCTGCTGGGGGAGATGCTGCAGGTGGTGGCTTACCTGCCCAAGCACTTGTTCATGGCCACAGCAAAGAGACAATGTCCCCATGGTTCCTATTATGAAACATTCCACAGTTTGCTTCTTGCCAGGCAGTCTGGGTGTATCTGAAGTGCCAGATCTCAAGAAGGACCTGGGTTCTATATGGGGACTGTGTAAGGGCTTTCAATAGTCAGAGGTTGTTGAAAGACCTCTGATGCCAAGGAGCAGAAGGGACATCCCTGAGCTTTGCTCCAGTCAAGAGTACCTTTTTCCAATCCCTTTTGTTCAGCTATGTGTTTTCCAGTGTGAATAAGCAATCCAAATATTGGCACCTGATGCAGACCACTCTGGTTCACCCTCTGCAAGGGTGCTGATGTGCTGACATCTTCCCTCCCTGATCGACTTTGGCAGCTGGCAATTTTAGAGACTGGAGCAGGAGCCAAAAGTTGAGGATCCCTGAATTTTCTTGTGCAGACCTGCCATTGGAGTGGCGAATGAATTAAGTGATTTACGTGTGTCTTGGTGCCTTTACTTGATTTTGAATGGAAGAGGATCATGCCTTGTTTAAGGCATTTTAAACATTTTAAGGACTCGATGTAGTCAGTGGAAAGGTGAAGTATTTTGTTGCATTTGTTTCCAGACTGTGATCTATGGGCTGCACTTTGGCAGCTGGTGGACCTCCAAAACCATGTGGTTTTGCATTTCCTTTTGACTCCCTTCCTTGCAGAAAAGATCCCAAGAGTCTGTAAGAGCAATTAGAAAAGGAGAAAAAGAGCCAGACCACTTTGTGTGCTCTGGACGCTGACAGTGATGGGTTGAGCTCACCTCTGCTCTTCACTATGCTGCCAGGTTGCCACTCAAAAGCAGTGCCTCCAGATCAGAAGCAAGCTTGCCTAGAGCATTCCCACCACAGAAGTCATCACTTATTCATTGCTGTCCTTACTGGCACTTTACCTGGAGCTAGAGCTGGAGCTATGCATCTTCTGTCCATCTGCTGATACAAAACACATGTATGAAGGAAGCTGTCTCTCCCACAGGGGTCATTGCTGAGGGCTACAGGTGTCCTGGGCATTTTTGAAGGGACTGGGCTGAGAAACAGTCAGCTCTGACTCCTGAGCCTTATTTCACACTAATGTAAGTGTGCAATTGAAATGTGCCACAACCTCGGGAAAGGCAGCTTGTCAGAAGTATCACCAGTGCCTCAAATGTCCTTGCGCTCCTGCCTAATGTGAGAGGACAGCTGGGTCCATAATCTGTATATGAAGTGGAGAGCTGGGTGCTGAAGACCAACACATCTCACAGCAGTGCCTGCCCACTCCTTGCGGAGACCAAGTTTTCAATCTACTGTGTGTGGATGGAGGAGCTCCTGGTGAAAGTGGACACATACAAAGGACTTGATCTGGCCTCTTCTGACCCCTGTCAGCCAGGTCCAGATGCCCTGAGATATCGGGGACACAGTCAGGGCCAAAGTTGGTGTGAATGGGGCCAAACACACTAAAGTACAAAATGCTCCATAGCCATGGTAGGGGGGTTGGAACTAGATGATCTTTAAGTCCCTTTCAACCCAAACCATTCTATGATTCTATGGTTTCCAACAAATAGTCTGTTCTAGAAGGACACATTAATAACCCCTCTCCTCTGTGGCTTCACAGCTAAAATGAGATTCTTTAAAGCTCTTTAATTGGTGACACTGTCCCTGTGTGATGCTGCAGCCCATGGCTTGGCAGGAGAGGGTACCAAGCAACACACTGGCAGGGTCCTCTCAAAGTCAGCCCAGCATCTGAAGAGCAATGTGAGAGGAGATGGTGCCTGTTCACAGTGATGTGTCCCCACCTTCGCAAGGCAGAGGGCACAGGGTGGCTGATGTTAGCAGAGCAGATCCCACCCAGAAGAAGGGTGGTGGCAGGGGGACATGGTGGGACATGGCAGCAGATGACAAATGATTACATGTGTGAGCTGCTGCAATGTAAGTTCTGGCTGCAAAACCCTCAAAGAACTTCTTTGTTGGAAAGGAGGAAGGAATTAATTTGAATCAGAGTTGCCCCTTCTCCCAGCACTGGCACTGGCCACTTTCTTCCTCCTGTTTGCAGGACTTGTCTACCCTGATCTGTGTGACAGGGTACTTTTGAATTCATTGTGTTCATTGAGATGGCCAGTTTCTGGGTGGCTTGCTCTGCTGTGTGTTAAGAGAGCATGATGCTGATAAATCTGACTTTCTGAGGGGAGTCAGCAATGACCTGTATGACACTCAAAAAGATTTGTATTTGTCAGTGACTTTCACAGAATCATAGAATCACATGGGGTTGGAAAGGATCTCTGGAGATCATCTAGTCCAACCCCCCTGCCAAAGCAGGTCCACCCAGACCAGATTGCACAGTTCCCTTCAGTTCCTATCCAGTCTTAGATATAGGTAATTGCAAGCAGAACTGGAGCTCCTACACTGTGTTTCCAGCAAAACATGTCACAATAAAACCCACTCTGGACCCTGGTGGAGGGGATTCAAGGGGCACATCGACATGGACAGCTGCAGACCAACCTGAGGGATCCAACTGCCTTCTTTTCTTCCCAGATGAGTCAAGCAGGTTGGAAACCACATGCCCACATGCCTGAGTAATATGTGGCTTTCTGGTAGTATTTATGGTGTGGTTTGTGGGCACAGCACCAGCAGAGCCCAAAGTTCTGCCCAGCTCCAGGATTTTCCTCGATCTCCAATAGGCTTGTGATGCTAACACAGCATCCCAGGTCTTTTCTCATTAAAGCTACCAATTTTTCTCAGTAATTCAAAGCTAAGCTTTGAAACTGTAGCCATGTCTGGTGTTTGGGCGCTTTTCCAGAGAAGTGAGAGGTTTCAATGAGCTTGCAGGGAGCAGGTCGACTGCTCTAGTTTTTGTTCAATTCGCTGAGCTTATTGGAGCACCCTCGTCCTGATGGCACCTCCCTGTATGCACAGACTGTGATCTCCTCCAGAATATGCTCCAGCCCCAGGGCACTGTGGAGGCACCCTGGAGCTGGAGATATAGTGAAAAATCTGCTTTTATCTGTTCTGGTATGGGCTGTCTGTGATGCTGTCTTTGGTAGCTCAAGTGTCTGGTGGGGATGAAGACCCAAGACAAGCTCAGGAAGGTTCATTAAGGGCATTGGCTGGGGTTTTTAGCCATGAAGCACTGCAAAGGTTTTGCTGAGTATGTGTTCATTGTAAAGCCAAAATATTTCAAAGGTTTTCTGATGATTTTTGGGGGGCAGGGTGATACAAGGATGTGAAAGGACTTCTGCCAAACTTTGTCATAATTCCAAAGTGGGAGCCTGACAAAGAAAATGTCACTTCACTGATGATATTTTAGCATTGCAAAACAGCTATTCCCACCAACACCTTGTTCTGAGAAATGGCTCCTTGTTTGTGGAAAATTTCAGTAAAAAGAAAAAGAAATTGTTCATGAGGCAGACAACCAGAGGGAGAAATGCCATTGCACACAACTAACATTAGCCAAAGCAGCAATCAATTGCCAAGACGCTCTCATCAGAAGAAATCATCAGGTAGCTTAGGAGTGGTGATGCCACCAAGCCCATCTAATGGAAAACCAAGTCACAGAATCATAGAATCATAGAATGGTTAGACTTGGAAGAGACCTTAAAGTTCCAACCCCGCTGCCATGGGCAGGGACACTTCCCACCAGACCAGGTTGCTCAAAGCCACATCCAGACTGGCTTTGAACACCTCCAGGGATGGGGCATCCACAGCTTCCCTGGGCAACCTGCTCCAGTGTCTCACCACCCTCACAGGAAAGAATTTCTTTCTGGTATCTCATCTAAATCTTCCCTCTTCCAATTTAAAACTGTTACCTCTTGTCCTGTCACTACTCTTCATGACAAAGGGTCCCTCTCCATCTCTCCTGTCAGCTCCCTTCAGATATTGGAAGGCTGTTATAAGGTCTCCAAGGAGCTGAGCCTCCTCTTCTCCAGGCTGAACAACCCCAGCTCTCTCAGCCTGTCTTCATAGCAGAGGTGCTCAATCCCTCTGATCATCTTTGTGGCCCTCTGCTGGACCCGTTCCAACAGGTCCATCTCCTTCCTGTGTTGAGGACCCCAAAGTTGGATACAGCACTCCAGATGGGGTCTCACGAGCGCAGAGTAGAGGGGCAGAATCACCTCCTGTGACCTGCTGGCCACATTTCTCTTGATGCAGCCCACAATGTGGTTGGCTTTCTGGGCTGCCAGCACACATTGCCGGCTCATGTTGAACTTCTCATCCACAAAAGTCACCAAATCTCAACCAACCAAAAGATGATTCCTTGAAGGGACAAAGCATTGTTCCTGCCCGTCTACATCTGTCTTGTGCCTGCCCCCTGAGGCATTCGCTCTGATGCCACCTGGTAAATGCCTGTTGGGGTGACTTGGCTCAGTTCCCCACACAGACGATGTGACTGGAGCCAACGAGCCCTCCCAGCACAGCACCACGTACACTGGGACGTGCTGTCCCGCTCGCTGTGTTTGTTTTAGGGGATTAAGAACATGCCTAAACTCAAGAGCATGCTGGAAACGATGTTTCACATGCAAAGCAGTCTGTCTGTTTTGGAGGGAAATAGCAATGTTTCTGTGATTAAATGAAAATAATTGGGGTTAAGTGGGGAGGAAAATGAAATTTCCTTTCAATTACTTGGATTTATTATAAGAAAGAATGACATACCTTGTCAGTTTTATCTGCTCTCCACAGTTTTCCCTTTATGTTCTTTCTTCTACTTTTAGAAATGAATTCGGGCCCCTTTGCCTCATTAATGAGAGATTACCAAGCTTGGCGAGACGTTTTGTGTAGTCAAAATGGGCTTTATTGATGCAGCTCTGAAACACCGATGTGCCCTTCTGTTCCAGAAACCTCTTCTGCTAAAACCCAAACAGAATAACGTGCCTATTACCCTAAGTTATTGTTCAAACATATGGAAGCCGTTCTCCTCTCAATGGTTCTGGTGTTAGGAAGCAAAGAGAGCTGCTCACATTGCCTGTTCTGCATAAATCCTCCTTTACTACGTGGTTCTCCCATCTAAGGTTTTCAAATCAGGATGATGATTGGGATTTATCATAGAATCATTTGAGTTGGAAGGGGTCATCGAGTTCCAACCCTTCTGCCATGGTCAGGGACACTTCCCACCAGACCAGGTTGCTCAGAGCCCCATCCAGACTGGCTTTGAACACTTCCAGGGATGATGCATCCACAGCTTCCCTGGGTAACCTGCTCCACTGTCTCACCACCCTCACTGTAAAGAATTTTCTTTCTGGTGTCTAATCTAAATCTCCCCTCTTCCAATTTAAAACTATTGCCCTCTCCAGGCAAAGGAATCCCTCTCCGGCTCCCCTGTAGGCTCCCTTCAGATATTGGAAGGCTGCTATAAGGTCTCCCTGGAGCGTCTTCTCCAGGCTGAACAACCCCAGCTCTCTCAGCCTGTCTTCATAGCAGAGGTGCTCCATCCCTTTGATCATCTTTGTGGCCCTCTGCTGGACCCATTCCAACAGGTCCATCTCCTTCCTGTGTTGAGGACTCCAGAGCTGGACACAATACTCCAGGTGGGGTCTCACGAGTGCAGAGTAGAGGGGTTTATGAGAAAATAATGCTGCTTATTTGATGCACTTTACTCTATAAACATCCACTTTCAAAAAAAAAAAAAACACTCTGAATTCTTCTTGTTGTAAAGTTTAAGGACAGAAGGTGCTTTTAAGGCACAAATCAGTGTCCAAAGTATCCACTTCATCTCTGGTGAGACACACAAACCTTGCATAAGTTTAACTGGTGAGATATGTGCTGGTGGTGAAAAGCAGAAAATCCTCAGATTTCCCTTCTCCTGTTGCCCTCTGACATTCTCCTCTCTCAGTTTATCTCTTCTCCAGCCCAAAGTCCTGAAAAATTTAATTGCTCATCCTATTGAAATTACCCCTATATTCTGGATTTTCTTTATTGCCTCTCACCGTATGTTTCCTATTAGACACTTGGTGAGGTGGGGCAGAACTGCACACTGATCCCAGAAGTGGACATATTTTGTCCTTAGAAAAGTCAACCATGGTCTCCAGCCCTTTCCTAACAATTTCCACCACTTCACCTACTTTTTTTTTTATTGCAGCTAAGCATTGAGTTTCACATAGAATATGGTGCAAGCTCACTATAGTCATGATACTAGATTGGTTAGATTGATTAATTGACCACTGACTGTATATAATGGTATTATCTGGCTGATGCCAGCTCAGAAAATGTTATTTCACATGCAAAGATAGGACCATTTTTCTTTCCACCCATGAATAGTTATTTACATTACCTACATTTCATTTATTTTTTGTCATCATTCAGCCAATTCTGCTCTCTGTTACTGTTCATACCCCTTTGCTCTTTGTCCTTGCAATTTGTTACTATTCATTTTGCTCCTTCACTTGTTCCCGGGTCCATCAGGAAACTCTGAGTTGGCTATGAGAGCATCCCTAAATTCCTCCACAGTGAACACAGGTGCCAAAAGCCCCTCCTTGCCTCCAGTTCTGGCTTTATCTGTTCTGGCAATCCCTAGCATTGGCCCTGCAGACGTTCTGGCAGCCTTCGAGCTCCTGATGTGTTTACAAAAGCAAGTGTTATTAATTTGTAAAGCATCTCCAAACTTCCCAGGGTGGGCTGCCACATTTGGTGCTGTTTGTAGCCAATTGCTTTCTTCATTTGAACAATTCTGGGGTTTGGGTTTTTTTCTTTTTTTTTTTTTCTTTTTTTTTTCTTTTTCTTTTTTACCCCTTCTTCTTTTTTCTTTTCATTTTCCAGAATATATTTTCTGTTTCTGTACCATCTCTTGCCAAACTTCCTCTGCAATTCTGCACCTCTTTCTCTCCTATGTAGTACCTCAAGAGGAACATGCTCGATCATGGCTTTCACATTAATTTGGAAATGGCATGAACTTGTGCCCTTTTTGTGGGTTTCCAGGCTGGATGGGGCTTTGAGCAACCTGCTCTGGTGGGAGGTGTCCCTGCCCATGGCAGGGGAGTTGGAACTCAATGATCTTTAAAGTCCCTTCCAACCCAAACCATTCTATGATTCTATGATTCAACAATTCTATGATTCCAGATTAGCTGGTCTCTGCAATAGCTGGTCTAAAACTTAGTGTCATGCCCTATGTGATGTATAGCAACCAGAATGGATGTAGCCCAAATTCTGCTTCATACTCGTGTTTTCTGCCCATACGCTGTCCCCGGTCACTCTCTGGATACCATCACCGACAGGGACAGGCAATCCATGGTGACACTTTAACAGCATTTCCATTTGGGTTTGGCATCCCCTGTTACTTGTTGAGAGGGTTAACTCATGATCTGGTCTGACTGCGAATCCTTATCTCTGGAAATGATCCAAAACCAAGCAGGAATGAAAGGAAAAAAGAAAAAAAAAAAAGGAAAGGAAACAACCTCTTTTTTAGTTTTGTATCCAGAGGCGGCATTTTGGGTTGTATTTAGATTTTGCATTTGGAGGGGGGTGGTTTTGTTTTCTTTACAAAGTAACAAAATACTCACAAAATTGACAAGGAGAACAAAACGGTTTACTTTTCTATTTTCAAGCTAGAAAAAGGGGGAAATAGAAAGAAAATTCCAATCTTTTCATCAAGAGACAAAAATATCAGCCAAAAGAAAAAGATTTTAAACACTGTGTTTGGAAAATTTGTAAGAATAGCAAAGGTGTAGCTATATTAACTATACTTTCTCAGCTTTAAACAAACATTTATAAAACATGAACGAATACTAGAGGGAATATTTTCATTAACAAAAAATTAAAACACAAGCTTTTAATACCTATACCAGAAAAAACCAGTTTATTTATTTAAACAGCAGTTTAGAAACCAGAAACAAACAAAAAAACACCCCAACTTTAGTTGCTTTCCTATGGATTTTAAGTTTGGGGTTAAAATCTCCTGGTGGCTTCTAGGGAAGCCTTAAGTCTGTAGCAATTCTCAGGAAACAGCATTGCTGACTGCAGCACAAAACAACTCAAATTGTGCTGATTCGGTACGCAAAGCCTTTGAAACCAGTGGAGCTTGTGGAGGAGTCAGAATCTTAACAAATGCCAATATTATTATAAGAGGGAGGGGAAAGGAAAAAAAAAAAAAAAGGAAAAAAGCTTTATTTCCAAAAGGAACAAAACTGGAAGGTAATTAAACTCAGCAGCATCCTAGAAGCCAACACAAGGTTTAACTTCTGAGTTCAGCTTGGACTGAAGCTCACAGCTGAAAGCTGATATGGGCTTTTCCTAGCACAGGATAGTTAAAGCATGGTCCCACAGGGCTGTGGCCTGGACATACTCTATTTTTGAGCATTTTGAGTGCTGAGACACAGCACGGAGACCGTGCAGTGATCTGGTAAAGTGTGGAGAGTTAGGAGCAGAGTGGTGGTCTTTCTGAGGGCCTCACCTCTGTGTTAAAGAACATCTGGATCAGTCCACTTCGTACAAATCAGGGTTAGCCCTGGCAGATTGTCAGTGTTGCCCGGGGCTGGGCAAGGGCCAGCTGCCTCCGTTGAAAAGCATGAAGCATATCTGCACTTGGATTTCATGCTTGGAGTAACAAAAACTATTTTGAGAGGGGAAGAAAACCACAAAACCTCTTCTTCTACATTTCTCTCCTTATGGTGCCCTGTTACAAAGGAAGGGTAGTTGAGTACCAAGACCCAGGACATGCTCTGGTACATTAACACAGCTGAAAACATCATCAGCCATGGATGCCTTAACCTATGCTGCTTGAGCAGAAGTCAGCTTGTAAATATCTAATAAAGGACATGATGGGCTTTTTTTTTTTTTTTTAGTGAGAGTAACCAAGAAACAGGATTTACTTCATATTTTAAGAAATTAGACTATATCAAATGTGTAATAAAAATATTTTCTATAGGATTTTAAAATATATACATATATAAACTACCTTAATTTTTAATGCCCTGTTGATATTGATGTGGTCTCTACAGTATCTAAGTGTAACTAAGTGAGGCTGCCCAGCAACCTCCATTATACCTCAAACAGTGATCACAAAACTTGAAGACTTGTCCACACTGTAAATTAAACCTGCTTGAAAATGGGATCTGAAGTCTTCTGTGGGGCCTGATCCAGCACCCACTAATAGTAAGGCTAAGTCCACCCCTGACCGCAGGAGTGGGATGAGTCCTAAACACAGTCCAAAAGTCATGTGGTTGCTGTGGGCAATGACAAAGGCACCTGAGGGAGTTACTGAGACCCTTGAGGCACTTCCTGGTAAAATAAAAAATATTAGATATTTTATTTAGAATATATAGGGATATTTGGAAACACTCGTAAGACAATTTGGGCACATTACTTCATTTTGACAAGGGACACAAACTGACTGTATCCTGGACACAGCCTTTGCTCAGACACTGGATGTAGACTTTACTCAAGTTTAAGGGAGGTTGAGAGCTTGGGGGTGATGATGGAGCAAAGACCATTCATACCTGCATCCTTCCTACAGCACCCATTTCCATATATTGCCCTGGCCTTGCTTGCCCAGCCCTTGTGGAGGAGGTAAGTAGGCACCAGATCTTTCCAAGAAGACTTCCTGTGTCCAGTGCCTGCAATAGCCCATGGGGCTAAACTGGCATTTCCATCAAAGACAACCTGAAAATAATGAGGGGAGTGGAGGGGGGTTGAGGGCCAAGAAACCCAGATTACAGCCCACTGAGGACACGGCTCTTGTCTGTGCCTCCAACACCCAGCCAAACATGGTTTGCATTCCTGTTTAATCTAGCACTGTGTCTAAAGCAAGTTCAGATTCACTTTCCACGCAAGGTTTCAAGCACAGGGTAGACAAGGTGTGAGGGCCAGGTCCTGGTCTAGTGCAGGCAAAATTCACCATTATCATTGGCCTGAGCACTTACCCTTGCATTATACTTTAAGGTAGGTACCATGGGAGTTCTCCTGCTTCAAAGAGTTAATATAGGGGATTTGAGCACCTGCAGAGGAAAGTTTCTCACTGAGCTTTCGGTTCATCTGCTCCATGTGCCTGGTGTTTTTCCTGGCTTGACGGAGAGACCTCTTGACTTTCTTCACCCGATCTCGCAGCTGCTTGTTGCGCTTCTCCAGCGTTGCCACCTTCTGCTGCAACTTCTTCACTCTGTCCTCCTCCTCAAACAGGGCTTTTTGGACCGAGGAGCACATGAGCTGAGGGAACATCAGAAACGAAATAGCAACAGGTGAGCTTTACACCTTATTAAACCCTAAAAACTTATTAAAGGGTTAATTCAGGTGTTCCTCGAAACAGCTCTCAGTTCTTCAAAAGTAGACTGGGTTTTTGGAAGTTCCATTCCTTTATTATACCTTTTCTAGTAAAATCCACTTTCTCACTTCTGTATTCTGTTAAGACCCAAAATCGTAGATCTTAATGACACTAGTGATTCACAATTACTTTTATGAACTGTTTTGACAGACCAGTCCACTGAAGCTATATTGAATTTATGGAGGAAGGCTGCCCCATTTCTGATATGACAGTGGAGTTCAGGCAAACAGGTGTCACATTTGGAAAACTAGATTTGATTCAGCTTAGCAGTGCTTCAGAAACTCCAGATTTTGATGTGACCCTGCCCTTTGTTCTTCATGTCAACTTGTGAAATAAGGACAGCACCATCCAAACACAGAACTGGTTGGTTTTGCCTTTTCAATAACTGTGTTGTCTTAAATATTTCATTATATTGGCTTCTTTCAGACAAAACCCTAAAGGATAAAATCTCAGCAGTCTCTAGAAGCATTAAAGATCCCATAACTTGGGACTGAAGTGATTTTTGGGGGAGGGTCACTGCCTCTCCCTTTCTATCCACTACCAACTTATTGCAATATTACTCCCAGTAGTGTCATCAAGCTTTTGATGTCCACTCATGCCTGTGGCTCTTAGATAGGCAAAAAAAAAAAAAAAAAAAAAAAAAAGAATGCTCAAGACATCACTGGAAGAGCAGCCCACACGGTTCAAGTCTACTGGGTTGAATGATGGTCCAAATGCAAAATATCTAACATCTGTGGGACAATTGTTCTTCCTCTATGACCTCACCCTAGGATGACCAAAAGGTCTATCTTGTCTCAACTATACATATTTGCCATGGTTACTGTCTCCTATTTCTGACTTGCCTCCTGCTTGTAGGTAGGAGTGGGATAAGAAAAAAACACTACAAAGGGTGCTGACTGGTTGCAGTGCAAATGAGGTGAGCTCCTGACACAGTGTCACTTGTGATGGGATGGAATTCAGCTGCCTTCTCTTAAGCAGCTAAAAGTGAGACTCAGCTCTGGGCTCTTCTCTTTTGGTCTCCTCTGTAATGTCTGCAGGGAAAGAAACCCTTCAAGAGGGTGATCTCCACCTCCATAAGGAGGCTCTTAACAAAGCTCTCCTGTTTCACTGACTACAAAGGCACCAAGTTCCATGTTTTCTACCTAGGCAGCATTTTGCAAGCATAAAAAAAAAGGACAAGGACAGCCCCACCATAAAGTTTCTGATCTAGAGGAGCCACCATTGAAATCTATTTCTGCCCAGGGTGATGTGCCTCCTTCCTATTTTTCCTTCAAAAAGCATCCTGAGATACTTTATTGTGCAAGTAAGACTTCCAGCTGGTTGCTGCCCTGGTGCACTGTGAGGAAAGGCAGTGTCTTCTGATGGATTTATCTCCTATATACATCTAGATTATTTTTTTTTAATGCGTGTCAAGCACTCCTGGAGCCTGGATGGACTTTTTCTGGCGGAACATTTGTAACAGACAGGGAATCTAAATAAACAAGTAAATCCTCGCTGTGATGATGAAGGATTACATGTTTCTTTCCATCTTACCTTGTAGTATTTTCAACAACTGAAAGTAGGCGAGGGAGCCCGCTTTGATGAGTAACATTTCATTTGCTTTGGAAACCCCCAGCAGCTGAAAACCATGGCCAGTCAACACAAACACAGCGACTGCTTCCAATCGCCATAAACTCTTCTTTCTTGTGCAAAAGCACTGCAGGACTTTGCTAAAAGGCAAATGCTTTCCCCCATCACCCTCTCACAAGGGTTCTCCTACAAATGCATGCTAGGGAGACTGGGACCTCACAGATGAGGGCCAGAAATTGCACCAAAGAGGAAGGAATTTGGTTTTGGTCACAGCTCACTCCAAGCGCTATTTGAAAACAGCCAGCACTTCTTGGCTTTCAGGTTTGCCAAACCCTTGCAAAACATCCAGCTTTATAACTGGATGGCTGCCTGCAATGGCAGGACTACCAGCTGGAAAATAAACCCTTTGCTCCTTCAGCGTGGGGAAAAATAACAAGGTGGAGTCCTCACCTTCTCACCAGCTGGTTGCAAACAGCATTCTTCACTGAGCTCTGCAGTGAGGAAGCATTTGGAACAGGTTGCCCAAAGAAGTTGTGGCTGCCCCATCCCTGGAGGTGTTCAAGTCCAGGCTGGATGGGGCTTTGAGCAACCTGGTCTGGTGGGAGGTGTCCCTGCCCATGGCAGCAGGGTTGGAACTCGATGACCTTTAAGGTCCCTTCCAACTCTAACCATTCTATGATTCTATGATGTTTAAATGTGAGTTCAGTCCTACCCTTGCTGTTACTGCTGGGTCTGCAGTTCATGTGGGTGCAACAAAGTTAGTTCTAAACTGGTGCTGAGAACTATGTGACTGCAATAGTTCTGGGCTCAGCGCAGCCAGTGTAACTAAGCTGCTGAACACATGGGTGAGAAGTTAACCAGCCCTCCATTCCACCTGAATGCTCCTTGTTTGCAGCCAGGTGAGATGTCCTTGCATTGCACAGTCGTTCCTAGGGAAAGTATCTATGGATAGGAATTTCACACCCCATTTTGTCTGGTCTCGTGCACCTATAAATGTGTGTGTCTGGTCTCATGCACACTTTGTACTTGATGACCATGAAGATCAGACCTTAGTCAAAAGCACTGCTAAAAGCTACAGAGAACATAATTTTGTTTCTGTGAATGGCCTATGCTCCCAGCTTGCCTTGTCAGGTACACTGGAGAAGCAGGGGGGTTATGAGATATTTAAGGGATAACAAAATCTCCATCCAGCAAGGTAAGTTCCACTCAATGCCACTGAAGGAAAGGATGGAAAAGGATGGATAGCTGATAACAACTGTTCCCGCAGGTTATCAAGAGCAGACAGGTTATCAGTTTGGAGCAGACAGCTCCAAAACGCCACACTTGGCATGGCATACATGCCCACAGACCTCAGAAATGGAGAAAAGGACCAGGAAATAGCTTCTCAGAAAAGCTTATGGGTTACTTTTCTAGATATCCTTCAAAAGTTACACTCTCTAATGACCCACAGTTCAGAAGCATTGCTTGTTCTGGAGATCTGTCTGCAAGTCTGCTTTTTTTAATTAGTCAGGCATCCTCAGCAGTGGTTAAACTTGAGTCCAGAGCAGTACCAGGAGATGTAACAAGAAAAGTAACACAACAAGAACCACACAGGTCTTTAAGATTTATCCCAGACGGCCTACAGCTGTGAAACTGTATTTAAATCAAATTAAATATATTTGAGTATTTGACTGAAACATCCTGTCATAAATATGCCCAGTTTTAAGCTTCACCACATCTAGATGACTTACAAAATCTGTCTGTCTGCCAAACAAATCAGCACTGTAACAAACTAAACTGATTTGCTCACCATCACATTACAGGCATGAGAGTCCTTTATCAAACACCACAAATTGGTGTATATATACATTTGTGTCATTGACAGACACACGCATCTGCCTTCTATAATCTTCCTTCCAATGGGACTGTGGCTGGAAAATGTCCCATGGATAAAGGTGCAACGGTGGTGTTCATCCACCACAAACTCTCCATAAATGGCTGAAGTTAGGGTTACAGAGCTCAAGTCACTCAAAACCCAGCAATGACCCAAGTCTTGCCCTTCATTTACCACAGAGGGAAAAGTTGAGTTCTAGATAGCTCCACATGCATTCTCCATGGGCATGGGCAAAAGCTGAATGGGCAGCAAAGCTGAAAAACACTGGAGCCCCACAACCTAAAAGTCTTTCATTTCAGGTCTCCTAAAAATATCTTGCACATCAGACTGGCTTTGGGCATTTATATATAGGGTGTCATCAGGCAAGATGATGATAGGAATGTCTTTAAATGTGTGACAGTAGGACCTGATCTCTGCATGGACATGATGTGGTTTTAGAAGAACTGGACATGAGTCACTTTGGTTTCTTGTCCTCAAATCTTCCTCATGACCCGCACTGCTGACTGGGGCAGTGTCTAGCTGGGATACTCCCTCAGCATCCCAGACCCCGCATCACCCCATCACAACCTCTTGGGAGTGTCTGGTGGAAAAAAATGAGCGTGTCTCTCTATCCCAAGCGCTGTGGGTTGGGAAGCACATCTCCTGCTCTGCTGCCGAGCCTCCTCCACGCTGCATCCCAGTGAGCTCACCACATCCCCACACCACTCTCTTCTTGCTCTTCCCTGCTATAAATCTGCTTCACAGAAAAGGTAAAAACTGTCTGCATTTGCTGCACGTTTCTTTGCTGCTCTGTACTGTTCATATTATATAAAACATCTTAAACAAAACCTTACACAGCACACAAAGTGTATATACTCTGTCTCAGCACAGCAATAATTCATGAACCCTTTCTCAAGGGGATCAGGAGCCAAACATAGCTCTTTTTTTTCTCTAACTCCACCAGGATTTTTTTCCCCAACCCCTTCTCTGGTCTTAGCAAGAGGAGGGTAAGCTGGTAAGGACACGATACAGCTCATGCAGATGATCTTCTCCTCTCCTGGGCAGGGAGGTCTCCTTTGAGCCCTGCCTTGCCATGGCCACATTCCAGACTCTGAGCATCACTTTCTCCTTTTGTTCAGCCCCTTTGGGCAGGCTTCGTGGGAGCGAGCTTCTTGGATGGACAGACGGATGGTGTGGTGAAGGATAGCAGGAGGGGTCTGGCAGTGGAGGGTATTGGGTTTGGGATGGAGTGACTTAACCTGCAGTTACTGAGACTTTTCAGCCAAGACTAACACTCCTGCTGAAGTGTGGAAAAGCCCCTGTCAGCACTGTTAAACCATCATGTTGGGTGAAGTGATGGGGGCACAGCAGTGCTGGGTTAAACCACCTCTGCTTGCTGCAAGACTGCACCTTTCAGAGATACAGAATTGAGGTCCTGAGGGCAGATCCATCATCACTGGCATTAATGGAGATGAGCTGGGATTTCACCCTAGGGTTCCATATGAATCATCAAGATATATTAAGATCTGGATGGAGAAAGAAATGACTGTGGCTGTGCTTATCTTACTTATCTTACTGAATGCTGGGTCAGCATTTGCTGGGGGAGATGTAAGGCTGGTGGATGCAGTCTCCAGTTCATTTCAAATATTAGAGATGGGGACTTTGTTGCGGTATGAAGCACTGCCTGCAGGGAGCTTCTGCCAAGTTACACCCACTCTGAGGTGCCTCAGCACGGCAAATAGTGCTTTTCTTCTCCATTTCACTGCTCATTAAAAGCAGATTTTAATTTTAAACTCCTAAGATGATGCTAGTCAAGGCAAGTCACCTCGCCTTTCACAACTGTCATCAGAGAAGAATGGGCATATCAAAAGGGAGACTTCTTACGCACCTTGGGTGGACCACTTTCGCAGATCCCTCTCCATTGCCTGGATAACTAGCTCGGACTGAGATGGATCCCACCCCAAGTCCCACAAAATGGCGGCGGGCATCACTGACCACATATGGCAGGCTGCAAGGGCAGCATATGGATAGTTTCCTAGGAGTCTGGAGAACCTTGCCCTGGAAACGGACACAAATCTGTGTCCACAGGCAATTGGGAGTCTTTAAAAACAGCCCTGTTGGTTCCAATCTCCATCAAACCACTTCTTGGTGGAAAACAACCCAAAGGACTGTTAGAGTGCCTGCCAGGGCCAGCTTTTAGACTATGTCCTGGCAGGTGTATAGCCAAATATCTTGGGTGATACTTGGTCCTGATTTCCCCCTGAGCAGCTGAGAAGGACCCATGAATCTGGAAAATGGGAACAGTGTTTACAAGCTGATACAGGTGACAGTCACGCTCGGTCACCTCTGCCAAGATTGGGGATGGAGGTGGAAATGTGTCTTCAGGGTACTTGAATTGGTCACTGTTAGTACCCAGGAAGGGATCAACACCTTATTCCCTATAGTTGCAAAGGAAAAAAGGCAATAGTTTAATGAGAATAGAAACCACACTAATCAAGAAGGCAGGAAAGGGTAAAAAAATAGGTGTAGAGCATGAGCCAGGCTGCCTACCACAGGCACCTCACTTGTGCCAAGTGAGCAGATAAGTCAGTCCAGACAGTAAATCCCTAATTTCCCTGCCCAGGCAGTGGGAGACAGAAGGTCTCCAGGAAGAGAAAAGTAAATCAAGAGGGCAGGACCTCACTCTGGGGCATCTCCAAGTCCCTTTTCTTTCCTCGCTGACCACGCAGGCAGTGAGGGAAGCACACCAAGATCCAGCCAGCTGCTTTTCCCCGCCACTCTGAGGCAGAGGGACTCCATTCTCGCCTTGTTTCCTTGGAAAATGTTCCTCCGAGCAATTCGCCCAAGATGCCACAGGAATGCAGTGGTGGATCTGGGAGGGGAGCAGCAGTGAAGTCTCTCGTCTAAGTGGTTTAGCAGGAGCAGCTGTCCTCCTCCTCCTCGCCTGGCTGCAGCCACCGAGCTCTGGGCTCAGTGCTCAGCCCCACCAGCCCCATACTTTGGGCTTTCAGCACTTTCAAGAGCTTCCCAGACTTTGGCACCCCTCCCGGGTTGAGGTTGGGCAATGCACACCCACTGAGATGGTCAGGGCTGGGGGAAGCCGAAGGTCTTACAGCCATCCCAGGGGTTTAGTTCCCAGGGACAGGCGGTGTCACCCTGCCAGATGCTTTGCTGAGACCCACATCTGACTCCCTCCACCAAAAATACTCAGGGCGGCCAGTGAAATAAGGAACTGTGGAGTGGCACACTCCTCCATAGCATGCAAAAGCAGAGACAGCAGCCAGGACACAGCTCCTGGTTCTCCACCCCCATTACAGAGGCTGTACAGAGCTCATTGCAAGGGCAGAGGGCTCGTAGACTTTGCAGCACTGGCATTTGCAAGATATAAATTGCAAATACAAAACAAGCCAATGCAGTGTCTGCTGTGGTTCCTTCTAGGTACCGTGTATGGGTGGTAGATACTCCTGGCACACCCCTGTCCTGTTCCTGATGAGTGCACGGTGCAGGCGTGGATTAAGCCACTTCTTTATAGGTAAATTAATGTAGCTGAGTGTTGAAGTGCACTACCCAGCTCAACTATGCTGAGCTTAAAGGAAAACATTTTGAGTAACGGAAACAAAATCTGTTCTCTTTTGCTAGAAGCAATTTAGGTGCTGAAAGCAAATGTAGTTTTAAGTCTACTTTACAAGACAAGCTGCTTCATAGATTTCTACATTTTGCTCTGCCTGAATGCTGAAATGACTGTTACTGAGCTACTGCTTTTTTTTTTTGCCTTTTTTTCTTTTTTTTTAATGTCTGTCTCAGAGCTAGGGTTGTAGTTTCAGCTGGGCTTCAAAAGTCTCTGTAAGAGGCTTTTTTTTTCTATAACTTGTACAGGAGCCTTCCATTTCCACAACTGCCAAACTTTCCAAAACTTGCTATCCACTTTAATTTCCAACTCAGCTTTTTCCCACCTAGTATTACTATTATCACAATAAAACTAATTAGGTCTGATATGCCTAAAACTACTTTGCCAATATACCTTACTTCAAGTGTATTGTTCTCCAACTGGAGTTGCTGTGTGACCACGTCTCCTTCTAAACTTGTTTTACTTGGCTTGTATTTCAATAGGATTAGGTCACCATTCCCCCCTACACATACACACAGCAAATTAATTAAATACCAAGGCAGGGATAAAACCAGAAAGACCCAGAAACAGAGTGTATTGTGTCCTTCCCTCTCACCGATGGGAACGCTGATCAGAGCAGCACAGCATCTTACATTTTGCTCCTATTTATTAAAATGTCAGCATCAGTTTTTGAATGAGCTGAGTTCTACTTTGTATTATTGTATTACAGCAGTTTCTGGAAATTTCATTTCATTTAATGGTCCTGTTAAATACACAGCATGCACCCTATAGCAGGGTACCACAATATATTCAAATACAATGTCCCCAGATGCAGCTGGAGCCCAGAACCAGCATCAGCTGGTGAGGAAACGCATTTATCTTTACCAATATTAATTTGTGTGAGAACAATGTTAGTTTAAACCAGGGTTATACCAGGTTTAGGACATTTACTTTAAGTATGGGTTACTTCAGACTGATGTATTATAACTTGTAGGAGCTCTCTGGAAGTCCTAACAGAGGTGATTAATGCTCCGGTGTGGCAGGTGCTGTATGGATGCCTGCAGGCTGAGGTTTAGATTAAATACAGCTATTAGGGGTACAAAATAACAGGTGGGAGATGTGGGCTGTGGGAGGACAGGGGGGCACAAGGAAACACTGAAACAAGGTTGATTAAGGGCTTAATGAATTTAAAAGCTCCTGTAGGTAAGGCAATGCCATACCTCCATGTATCGCCCGGCAGGTTCAGAGCGCAAGCGCTCAGTGCCCAGATCCTCTGTCGCCACGAAGAGAAGGGAAGGGCTGGGGTCAGTAAATATAAAATAAAAAAAATATTTTATATAGAATATGAAAAAACCTTTGCTTCTCTGTCACCTCTAAGTCAAAATGGGGAGAGCAGCAGAGCAAATCCCAGCAGGCTGTGGATGGGTATTTGCCAACCTCAATGTGGATGCAGTGCATGAAGTGCTGCCACTCAAGACAGCACAGAAACGGGGACATTCACTCTAAGTGTAGATCCTGCCTTCTCCCCAGCAAATACATCACACCCAGGGGAAGTTTTATGCACAGGAGGAGAACCCCGGCTGAGAAAGGCAAATGTTTAAAGTTAACGCAACATCTATAAAAGTCATGTTCCTTTATAAATGCCTCCACTCTGGACATCTTGGCTTCATACTTCACATAAACTGCTGCAGCTGAAGCTGCCTTTACAAACAGATAGGATTTCCTTGGCTGCAGGCTTAACGGGAAGCCCCAAGCCTTTGCTGCTGCTCTGCAAAGCTTCTGGATTTCCAAGAGCAAAGGCAGGTGCCCCGGGGCAACCTGCTGTCCTCTGGTGTCGCTGGGAAGTAAAGGTGTCTGCCCTGCGCCTGAGAGTCTGTAGGAACTGCTGGAGATGTTTTACTTCATTTGTCAAGCCCTCTTGGGTGCAGGAAGGCAAGGGGAGTGAAAAGGGCACACACAGACTTGTATTCATCTGTGCTTGATGGGTCCCTTGGGGTGGTCTTTGCACCACCCTGCTTAATATACTCAACCTAGATGCTGAGTGGGAAACACTGGGTTTCCGGGCTCTTTCCCCAGAAAGTGGAGAGAAAGAAAGTCCTCTGGAGGATGAGTCAGAGAAACTAATTTAGAGCAGGGGAGCAGGCACTAAAACAGAGCGGAGCAGTGTGGAAACAACTCCAACGCTGTGCTTACGCACACAGCTGGAGACGCCCCAGAGATGCCAGGGCAGGAGCAGGACAAAAGGCTCCAGCAAAGCCTGTCCCTACAGGCAATGAGGGATCTGTGAAACTTTGAGGGAAATAACAGCAGCAGCATGGAAATCAGGCTGGATGAAGCATGGGGGGCTTGACGCAGGGCATCTGCTTCTGCTCCCGAGCCAATCTGCAAGCCTGGAGCCCTCAACAAGAAGCTGTTTGCTCTGCCCTGGGCAAGTAGCCCCAGGGGAGGTGACCAAGCCAGCAGAGATGAACGGGCACACACACGACAGAGGACCAGGCTCAGCAGCAAAAGTGCCACCGGTTGCCACAAAGGTGAAAGTGGGAAAGCTTCGGTGAGGTTGAAGAAGCAAAGACAAAGGGATGGAAAAACAAACATCTGTGACCCGCAGGCGCTCTCTGGCTAATGTCAGCACGACGAGAAAGGAACCGAGGAGGCAAAATGCCTGAGAGACTAATCAGCAGCTCTGAATAACGAGCTCCAAGCACTAACATATGGCTGACGGGAGCTCACTGCTACTCGCAGATACTTCTGTCCCACCGGGCAGCTTAGAGCAGCCTGTCCACAACTCCGGCTGCTGCGTGGGCTGTAAATCCTGAAAGGGCCCCGGACCACCCTGGATGAGACAAATGGGCAACAGGCTACTCTGAGCGTGGCAGGGTTTGGCAAGTAGCCAGCCTTCAAGGTGCAGAGATGTGGTATTTAAGGGACCACCCTCCTGCTTGCACTGTGCCTGAATGGCCCTAAGCATTTGGGGCATTAATGTTTCCGTAAGGAGTCAAAAGCTGCTGTTTCACTCTGGTACAACCCCTCAGACAGGGTCCTGTTCCTGAGCCTGTATTGAAACTCCCAGTAGATATATAAGGTCATGTTTGAAATTGAAAGTCATATTTAATGGCCCAACTCTGTCCCTGACGATTTGCTGTCCTTCAGATAAACACAGAAGCATCAGGAACTCCATCAAACGCTGCACAACTCACTGCCTCATACAGGGAAAAGCTTTTCACACCGGACTGGTTACGATACCCATGGAAAATAAGGTCTCGAGGTAACCATGATCCAGGTCTCCCCATCCACGCAATCCTCGAGCCCTCTCTCCAGCCCGATTTCAGGAGGAGGAGGAGGAGGAGGAGAATTGCAGCCACAACTACACCTGACAGATGCCCTGTGGTGAACCCTTCCCTGCAAGCATCTAAATTGTAGAGCACACACTCCACCGCCAGTTCATGTTACGATGGTGCCTCTCGACTGTTTAATCCTAAATTAATAATTGTGTTGGAGCGAGGTAATTACACAGCAAAGTGCCACACCACCACAGAGTGAGCACACGGCGATACCTCCAAGCTACAGTTCAGTCACACACTACTCTGCTTTTTGGCTCTTTTGTGAATAATTCCCCTGTGGTCTGCAAAGTCTTGTAAAATCCAGCCAAAATTACCTGTACAATCTGCTGTTGTTCCTGGTCAGATGCTTAGGGACAGGTAGCAAATGTATCCCTGGAAGTCTGTGTATGCATGTGTATATGAGGGCTTTAAATATGGTAATGAAATTAATTTTTCTCTCTCAGTCCAAAATTCTCTGTGTATAATCCTGTGGATATTCATTTTGCTCTTCTCACATTTCTCTGGCACAGAAGTTATCTGTACTTTCACAAGCTTTGAATTGCACCACTTTAGCAATAGCAAGAGTCAGGAGCAGAAGAAGAGCTCCTTCTGCAAGGAGCAGAACAAATTCTTTCCTGTGAGTGTGATGAGACACTGGCACAGGTTGCCCAGAGAAGCTGTGGATGCCCCATCCCTGGAGGTGTTCAAGGCCAGGCTGGATGGGGCTTTGACCAACTTTGTCTGGTGGGAGGTATCCCTGACCATGGCAGGAGGGTTGGAACTGGTTGATCTTTAAAGTCCCTTCCAACCCAAACCATTCTATGATTCTATGATTCTACGATTTTCCCCCCACCCCTCCTATGGTAGCAATCACAGTATCCTCACCAGTATCCTCACCAGGTACCATCTGCACAACCCCACAAGAATTGCCTAACAACATAGCGATACATTAAAAAAAAAAAAAAAAAAAAGACAAAACCCCCCAAAATCTACAATGAGGAAGCCAGGACCTGAGCTCCAGCCTAGTCCCTTAACTAGGACACTTTCCTTGTCTTTTGGCAATGGTAATTTTGGAATAGCAAAATCGCAATTATTGCGTTATCTGAACAGCTTGTTATCATTAAGCAACACGTGCACTTCACACCGAATCAAAGAGGGCAGATAAAATGAATGTACTAATCAGAGGAAAGGAACTGGACGTCTCCACTACAGAGAGGGCAATAATCAGGGGAAAAGCAATCCTAGTGAGAACTAGTTTCTCTGTGCTTCAATTGCCCATCTCCAAAAATGGGGGATTACAGGACATCTGAGATTTACAGAGCTTTCTGAGCCGTTACAGTCGCAACCGGAAAGGTCTACACTCAAAGTCTGGAGAGTGTGGGGACAAGAGCAACGGGGAGTCAGGACTTGTGGTCAGATACTTTGCAGGAAGAATGTTCTCATTGTTTCTCTGTTCATTTCTCACTCTCATTCAGAGTACAAGTCCAGAAAGCACAATTTTCTGTGAATGTGAATGGCACTGCTAGGCATTGCCTACCACTGCAGCTTTGTCTCCAGCGATCCAGAACCCCATTTTCCAATAAGGATTCTGTATAAATTGCCTGGTGCTGGAGCTCATGACTGGTTGAGCTTTCAATAATTAGGGCTTCAGTCAATAAAAGTTTGTAATACAAGAGTTGCATCTCGTCGTGTCACAGATCTGTGTATCATTCAAATCCATGTGATTCAGGATGGGGAAAATCCTGGCATGTGGACGCTTGGCTTAAGCACATGAGCAAAGTCCATGGGATTTGGGGTGAGCTCTGTCCCATTCACAACAGACCAGACAGGAGGAATTTTCAAAGCTGGGAGGATCACAGATCCCACTCAAAACCATCAGACATTTTCAGAAATCTCCCCATGTCTCTAAATGATTTACCAAGAGTTTAACTTTTCTTTGAAGAGAAGGGTAACGTGGTTAAATGTGACGCAATTCTGAACCCTCTGCAGGACCCAAAGCCTCTGGAGGGACTGTTAGAGACCCTTTCCTGCAGGTATTTGAGGCATTTCTCCATCAACCAGACCAGTTTAGCTGGAAAGACTGGATAACCAGCTTGTTTAATCTGATTCCCATCCAGACCAGTTCCGCCTTGGTCTGTTTAATCCTGTTAATAAGTACCTCACTGCACTGATGTACAGCACCTACACTTCTCAGAGCAATCACCATTACTGAGAGACAATCAAACTAGTGATCTACACTGCTCCCTCAGGATATAAATTTGAGGCATTTCCAGTGAAGAAGCACCAAAAAAAAAAAACCACATAAAAAATTGCATCATTTCAAGTGTTTTCCCTTCCATACACTCCCCACCCTAGAGATCCTGCCACTAACATTTCTGCCACATACTAACATTTCTGTATTTAATCCCTTCCTAAAATAACTGTTTTCCATTGAGAAATTTGCAAGTGTTTGGGAAGGGGAGGAGTTGTTTGCTGTTTTGATGGAAAGAGAAAAACTAAATTATTTCCTGGCTGAGATTAATGTGTCAAGTTTTAGTTTGCAGATTTCTTTAGCCAAGTTATAAAATCTGAAGATAATTCCAACTCTTCATCTCAGTGATTTTGTGAAGTAATTCTTGATATATCCCGAAATAAAAGGAGACGCCACACTATGGGGGTTTTAAATGGAAATCCGTGTGCAGAAGGAAAGGGCACTCTGGGACTTTCCTACAGAAGGAACAAATGTCACTCTGGGCAGAGCTGTCAGCAGAAACTCAGACCCAGTTTACTAAAAACACACTCACAAGTACTGGTGAATATGTTGATGAACCAGTGTCTCTTAAATGCTTTGGATGCCAACTGAGACCAAGACAGGTTACACTTGGCTGTGGACAAAATGAAGATGCTTTTTTTGAGGCATCAGGCTTTTTTTTGGAAACTTAAGAGCAAATGCCTTGACGTGATACCTTAAAGATGTTCCTGATCTGCTAAGACTATTCAGTTTGATGCTGGTCAGCTGGACAGCGTTATGGTCATGTCTTCCAGCAAAAGGACACAGAAATCTCTCACGAAGCTAAGGGCAATGTTGTACTCCTCCATCCCTTCTGTCACATTTGTCATGACAGACCAATGCAGCAGTGATGGCTCAACTGGTGCCTGGGGCAGTAAAGTGGCTGGAGCATCTGCCTGTGGACCAACTTGAAGGGAAGAAAAAGAGGCAGCAGAGATGAGTAACCACGTGCACCAAAACCCCATGGTGAGACTTGGGTGCCTGAAGCCCAAGGTCTCAGTTGAGACTCACTGTGAAAAGGCTGAGGCTCTTCATATATATATATATAACATATATAGCAACATAGATATGTTCTATGAGGAACATATCTGCCCACTGAAGTTCTCAATGTGTTTTGGAGGAGGAAATAAGTGGGGAAAAGGAATGAGGTGTATGAAGAACCAGCCATGGAACCCTTGTGTTCCCACTAGGAATTGATGCACACCAGATGGGCGCCTGGAGCAGCCTGGCTGTGTTTCCCCCAGGAGGAATCTACTCCAAATCCTCCCTGTGTACCAAGCCAACATTTGCTAAGCCAAATTATGTCTCCTACTTATCAGGCTCATTCCCTGTTATGAAGGACATTGCAGTGCTTTGGCATGACTTCTTCTTGACAAACCTAGGACAGCTACTACACTAGCAAGTGTTTTCCCTGAGCTCTATGTATTGGTAGAACTTCAGAAAACAGTAGCCCTCACAACCATTGCAGAGCTTCTAATCCTTCCTGATTGGCTGGGGTTGGCTCCAGCTTCTCAAGGTCTCGGTGCTGGACTGGTGGGGGCCCCTCGCAGCTCAGCTGCGGACAGGAGGTGGTGATGAATGTGCAATGAGGTTCCAGGACTGTGTAATCCAATTGTAACTCAGAAATAGCAGCTGGCAGCTCCCCAAAGAACCATCTACCACTGGAGCTTACTACATTTCTCTCCCTGAAGTTTCCCTTGAAAGCTTGAGCAAAAAGGAGGGTTGGCCTGGCCCTAAAATAACCCGCCTGTTTCCCTCTACTTGACACACTGCAAATCCTTACTGGTGCTGACATCCACGCTCTCCCAAACTCCCACATTTTTTAAGATCGGTTGAACCAACAAGTACTGGGACAACACAGGCCATGAAACCACCTTGGCTGTGTTTTAACGCCTTCTGGAAAGATCTAATGCAAGACAGACATTCATGATATGTTTGCACTTGTAACCAAGCAATGGCTACACGTGAGCTTGGCTGTAATGGGCTCTCCCCAAAATACCACACATGAAATGCAGAAAAAGAGACAGGAAAGATGGTTTCAGAGTTATATGTTAAGGAAGGCAGATGTCTAGATGTGAGAATTAAGTAGATATGAGGATCTCCATGCGGCCTCCCAGCTCTGCTAATGACTATCCACACCTTAAAGCCAGCAAAAAATTGTTTTGGTACTCTAGTTGTGAAGTCCCTCAGACACAACCAGAACATGATTTTCAGGTACATCATGAGGCTGGAGCTGGGCTCCTGGAGCTGGACTCAGTTCAGTAAAAGCCACAGATGTCCAGATCTACTAAAAAATTCCAAGAAATTGAGATTGCTGTGACCTTTTGCTTTGTGTGAGGGGATGGGGAGTGACATATCAGAGGAGATGCTCTGCTACAGACTCAAGGCAATGAGTCGAAGACTTGCTTACATCACCAGGTAACAATTTGGATAAGGTGACAGAAAGGAGATCAAAAGTGAGGCGATACCATCTAATGAAACTGCCATGTGTCCAACAGCCAATGTCAGCTTACACGCGCCTGTTGAAGTCAGTTGTGTCATTGCTGGGTGGGTGTAAACTCATGTCACTAATTTGAACACTTAAATTTAATGAAGACTATTGAAAAGGCATGCCACATCCTCATGTACGCCATTGATTGCCAAGGGAATATTTCCCATGCATCTCAAAGGCCTTTTCAGACAATTAAAATAAAACTAATGCATCTGTAACAATAATCAAGAAACAAGAAAATTATAGGGACAATCCAACATAAACACCAGTTCATTCAATTACTGTGCTGAACCCCAAAGTTTAGGGTCCTCCTTGGTTCTAAAGACAGCCTTTTGCCTCTTCATTTGGCCAACCTCAGATCCAAGTCTACTCCAGAGACTGCTGAAAGAAGACCTCACAAAGCAATGTTCCACCTCTACCGCTGATCAAAGCAGACCAATATCCTAAAGTAAAAAAGCCACTTTTATCCAAAAAAAAATCTGGAAATGGCTTCAGATTTCAAACTCGTTTATTACTTTATCTTTGTTCATATGACTCACAGTTAATGAAGTCAACAAAATAAATCATCCAGTGGAAAAGAAGAAAAGGGAGGGATCCTCTAATAAACTCTACATTAGCTGAAAAGGTAGTTAAGCAACTTCTAGTATCAACTCCCCCCCATGTTAAATAGCGAGGGCTCATATGCAGTTATACCTAACCAGTTGTGAACTGAATTTTGAATCTTGGACGGTGATACAGTGGATTTAGATGTGAGTTCCCTGGACTTCAAAAATCCTGGTTAAGAAATAATGAAGTTACAGTAATGGCCATGACAAAGCATGTCTGTAGGAACCGCAGGTGGGCACTCCTCAGTCTTCATCCTGCGTGCATATTATGCATTAAATCACTAGAGGCATTACAACATGCAAATAATTCACACTCAGCATCCGCAAGGCTTGCAGAAGTTCAGAGGAGAGGACACAGCTCTGCTCAGCATTGACAAAATGCAATCAATTCACTGTTACAGATTTTCCCCGTCTTCAAGGGCAATGTGGTGTTATAGGGCACTTTCTCTCCTTGTAGCCAGTAGAGACAAAAGCTTCTTGAAGGCAGTATCAAAATTCCCTCTCCCTATTTCTACCAGGACCCAAAAAAAACCCCCGTAGCAGCCGTGAGCAGATGTTATATTCCGGCCTTCCTTTCAACAGCTGCCGGACACCTCCGAGCGCGATGCAAGGCCGCGTCCCCGGCCGGCGGCAGGTCAGCAGCGTGCTGCAGACCTCAATCTCCTTCCTGCTTCTTTTTTTAAACTCCACGGTGTCAGCTGAGTCGAACCAGTTTTCTGGACGCTTTCCCATTTCCTTAATACTTCAGCAAACAGCACTCAGAGTGCCAAAGGGCTCAGTGCACATTTTTAAAGGAGCCCAGGCCTGACGAGCACTACTTGGTTGTCGCTGCTGGGATGGAGAGGTACCGGCCCTTGCTTTCCCCCTGTTTTTAAAGATACTTTGCAGTGTGTTTCATTGCATTTGATGGGGAACTCTAAGTTCTGAAGTGATTTTAGAAGAAAGGCTCCATAGAGCAACGCTTTTTCTCGCCCTGACTCTTCAGCTTGGTAACATGGTGCCTTGGGCAGCTGCTGACCATCCTTTCAGAACTGCTTCTTGCTCACTCCTGTGGTTGGGATTTCTTTGTGATCATGGCTGTACGAGGTTTCCCATGGCCACAGGGAGACAAACACCTGTGGCAAATGGCCTTTGGGGCAAGGACACTAAATTCTCCATTACATAGCGCATAGCCCCGAATCCCAAGTTTTCTCTTAGCCAAACTAGAAAATAACATGCTGAAACATCGGGTCCAGTACAGGGCAATGAGGGCAACAAAATCAGTTCTGTTTAAACTGGATTAGGTCTGAATTGCTGTATAAAATCATTGTAAATCAAGCCTTCTGTTCACCAAATGATCTCAGGAAGTACGTATCTTTCCAAGAAAAAAGATCCGACCCCTCTCTCAGTAATGAGGAGTCCATCATAACCCCTGGCAAACTAAAGATTAATGATCTACTTCAATTTAAAAAGCCACTATATTTAAGTTGGATTATACGGACATATATTGCTACCAATTTCCAGAGTCCGGTCAGAAAAAAGAAAAAAAATAAGGCAGAACAGTTCTGGTTTGATTTCTGAGTCAGGAAATCCTTGCTGTAATTACAGGCTCCCAGGTAAGTCATGCTTCCCCCCTGCCATGCTCCCACCCACACCACATCCAGGTGTTTAAGGAGGTGCTACTTTCCTCTCCAGCGAAACACAGTGGCCTCTAGCAATTGCTAATTAGCACTTTGCTGATGGACGAAGCGACGAAGATGGTTTGCTCCTGTTAACTCCCCTAACCGATAATTACATTTTTGTCAGGCTGCCAAGGTCCTCACACACACCTGCACTCTGCCCACACGGTCGTTATGAAGAGATTTATAATAATTAATTGTAACATTCCTATTACACATCTCCCCACCCGCTTCCAGCAGCGGCATGTAAGTCTGACGACGGGCATGTCTGACTTCCCCTCCTCGTTAACCAGGTTCACAGCATTAGAATAAAGTCAGTTAAGAGCACCTTCTGTTTGCATCCTTTGAAGATTTGATTCATTTTTTACTTGACGTCTTAATTTAATTCTAGGTGAGGAATCATGCTTTCTTTTCTTCTTCTATTTTCCCCTGGTTATTTGTTCACACCTTCCTGACTAGTCTAGACAGCCCCACCACTTATGATTTTCCTGAGATGGACACTTTCCAAACTGCACAGCCTCTCCTCCCACAGAACATGAGCCAAGCTTCACAAAACCAAACCTCTTCCCACAGATCATCATTTCCCTGGCTAGCAACTGACTTCCAGAGCTGAAGAGGTGGGAACTAAAGGCTGTGTGAGATATTCATCACCTCCAGGACCTTTCCCAATTTCCAAAGGCACCTACAGTCCATGTAGCATCCCATGAAGCTGTACTCCTCATGCTGATATTCCTGCCCCCTCCCAGCTCTGTGCTCCCAAGCTGCTAACACAAATGAGCCCCTGCTGCAGCACTCATCTTGCTGATCTTCATGCTGCCCTTCTGTGGGAAAGCCAAAAGCCCTGTTGAAATTTTCCTTCTCCCTCATTTTCTTCTAATCTGTTTTGCATTTTATTCTTTCTCTCTATTTTTCCCTTTTCCTGCACCATATTCTGCTTTTACGTCCTTCTCAGTTTTCACATTCTCTCGCAGGTTGCTGGCACTACTGACATCCATCTGCACTTAATCTTTTTGGGGTTAAGTCTTACACACAAATATTTGCTTTCCCTGTTGGCACTTCCAGCAGTCTAGGCAAAACTTTGAATTTTCCCTGTGGCAATACCAGTGGGAGGTCCCAGACCAGGGAAGGGGCTTTACTCCCTATTTTCTCATGGACTTACATCACAGAGCATTTGTGGTAGCTGATTGCCATCCAGGATAGAACAGTAACAACCTCTTTTGAGGCTCAGGCATCAAGCACGGTCTCTAACCTTGTGTCCTGTGATATGAGAGGATATAAGATAGTGGTCTACACAGTCACAAGTGCCATGGAGGGATTAAATCAAGACTGAGAGCATCTTCTGTCAGAAGAATCAGGGATATCAGATGATATAGTAGGAACCAGATTCAAAGCAATCAAAAAGTGACGATTGTCAAGAGGAGGCTGGACAGCTTCATCCACTGAAAGTCACTGATTATATAGAAACAATTAAATATATGGAAATCACATAGCCACAGAGAATCCTGTACCTGAAAACACTGGAGGCTGGGAAAGCAGCAACAGAAACCACCATATGTCATTACCCTCTTCCTACACTCTTCCATAGATACTGGCAGCAAGGACCACTTCAGCTCTGAAGCACACTTTGCCTGATAGCCAGACATTAAGGTACTGATGCCCATACCCCACCCCAATCACCACTGATGTGGTACAGGTGCCAGATGTAGGTAACCTAATTTTCACATCATGCTTGTTCCTCTCAATCCATGGACTTTGTGTCCTTTGTCCTTGGTTCCTTCTTCATTGCCATCAATGGGAAATAGTTTATTGCCAATTTTAGAAGGCAAGGCTGGGACAGGAGTTGAAAGGGAGCTCCTACCTTCTGGGAGACGTGGTGGGAGCAACCACTAGCATGACCCGAAAGGGTCTGTAAAAATCCCTCACAGGTCATTAACGTCACCCCTCAATAGCTTTAGAGAATTTAAGAAAACCCATGCCTAGAACCAATCACATCAGTTTTTCTTATCGGCATGTCCTTGAAAAGTTGACTGTATTTCTAGGCCTTCATGTTAAATACAGGGTGACTCACCATTCTCTTCAAGGTGGTCAACCAGCCCTTGAGACTACTGTAACTACAAGGCTAGTTGATCCTTTTATTTACAAAGATGACCCTGAAGCTTCTTAGATCTGGTTGGATCTTCTATTTCCAAGTTCAGCCCCCCCAGAAATGGTACCATGCAAGGAATGACAAACTCTAAGTAATGGTTTGAGGCAATATAAAATATAAAATGATACAGTCTTTTAGTTCCTGACAAGAGCAAATCTTCCCAGGATCATTGGTATCTTTCAGGCACCATGCCACTACTTTGCTGTATTATGGCAAGAGGCAACCCTGTCTCCTGCCCTTTTCATTTTCCAGAAATCGAGAGTTTTCCACAAAAGCATGTCTCCTCTGCCTGGCACAGGGCAATCCTGTATTCAAACCCCACAAACAGAAGTAACATTGTGGTTGGCTTGTCTGGTTCTACTGCATGGCATCTTTCCTTTCCTCCAGACCAAAAACGCCCAAGTGCCTCACAGCAACGTCTTCCATCACAATCATGGATTACATACTTCTCCAATTACAGGTGCAGGCTGAGGAGGAGGAGGAAGTAGATTATGCTCCTTAACACATGGTTCCTCTTCCTTTGAAGTCAGCGTGACTTTCACTGGATATGGGAAAAGGTCCCAAACTGCTTCTACCAAATAGACAGTACAAAACACTACTATTCATTGGCTACTCAATGGCTTGCTTTGCTTGAATATAATTAGATTTCTACCTCAAACTTTTAAAATCAAACCATCAGCTTCTTTTGTAGCCCCAATTTATATTCTCCACTTTTCCTCAGAAGACACTATTTTGCCTCAATTCAGGGCTTCCAATACTGGAGCACTTGTCAAAAAGTCTCCTACGCTTCACTCTGCTGTTGGTTGTAACACTTTACAGCCCTGTATGCAATGAAATTCAGTCTTTACTCACATTTTGGGTGCACTTTTGAAGAAGAGAAGCTTCCTAACTCCTTTCAGCTACTTAAAAAAATATCCAACCAAGAAGCTAATCCCGAGCCAGAATATTTATACAAAAAGGCATGGAAAAAATAAGTTCAGAGTCCCATCTAGAATATATATTTGGCGAGCAAACAGAAAAAGCCCTAAAACCAATGCTGAAGTAATTCAGAGAGCCCCATGTAAAAAGGTCATCTTACATGATGGTTCCAACCATGTTACCTGGATTAGAAAGCTTATTCCAATTGTTAATGCAGGCTTTGGAGTTTAAAGTTTTCTATGGTCAGAGACTTTATTACCTTTTGATGAAGTATTGATAACATATGTGTCCTCTTTTTTTTTTTTCTTTTCCTAACATCATTTTGAAAAACGCTTTTAGTTTCATTTACACATTTTACACCATTTCCTAAATCAGACTGTAATTGACCACGAGTGTTCAAAAAAAGGGGGGGGGGGGGCTTGGAATTTCAAAACAAAGAAATTACTTCAAAGCAATTTAGAAGATTGGATTTAAATCCACAAAATAAAAGGCTCTATAAGCTAAAAGATAAAGGCTCCAAAATGCACCATGAGCTCCAGCCAAATTCAAGCCACCTGCTCCACACAGTGATAGATATGGGAGAAGGACCCCAGGCAGACTGCAGTGCTTGTTTCCAGCTCTTGACTTTTCCAGAATCCACTGAATCTAAGCCCAGAACTGCTATATCCAGGAAAAGCAGACACTGAGACAGAGCCATAGTCATGGTCAGGGTGTTGTAGCATAAACACTCCAGGACCACGTCAGTGCTTTTTCGTCCCTGATAAGTCCACATGGGGCCAAGGCCAGACCGCAATGTGAGCTCAAAAGAGCTAAAGACTTTAGCAGTCAAACATTTGCCTTCATGCTCCAATGGGACAGAGGATACTCCCCTAACTACACAGGAAGGTCTTCTCCACTGGAGAAGGTGATGTTTCAGTGATGAACAGCAGGTTTCCTGCTGTTCCTGGACTTGTGCCCTGTGTCCCAGATCCCCTTCGGCATCTCAAATGGTAACAGGCACCTACTTCAGGCAGTTGAGTTGTTCTCATAAGGCAGGTATCCCAGTCTGACTGTTGATTCCCACCCAGGGGTCAAACTGCCAGGGACACCCTGCCAGCTTCATCTCTTAACTTTCTGGGCTTAAGGGTGGAAAAAAGAAAAAAATTTCTTTTTTTCTTTTCGTGGTTTCCCTTATTAGAAAAGGGTATGTTACACTAATTGAAAGCACATTTCTGAGATGTTCAATAGCAGAATACCACATTGAAACATCTGCTTGGTGACCTCCTAGAGTAGACAGAGACGAACCTCTTGCTAAAAGCACAGAACAAATCTGCAACAACCTCTGTTCTGCTCTCAGACTCCCAAATTGCTCTGAATCCTCATTTAGCTAGATTGAGATCCTGCCTCCCCTCCCTTAATCCATTGATTGCCTGTACCACTGCCTGCAAGGACTGCCTGCATCTTTCCAAGACAGAAAAATGCAAAAAATGAAAAGAAAATTCCCTAGGATCTGTAGAGGAAGGGACAATATACTGCCCCTGATAAATACTGAGAGCAAACATTAACTCAGCACTAGTCATGTTCCCAGCTCGATAGTTGTGGGGTTGAGATCCACCCTGAACTCTGCCAATGTGCATGTTAATGTTTAAAGATACATGGGCTTGGGAGCAGGTTAGAGTACACAATTAGCCCTGGGCAAGCCTGAGATCTCTCCATTTCAAAACATAGGAAATGCTGTAAATACCGTAGCAAATGCAATTACCAGAGCATGATAAACACCATTTCATTAGCAGGGACCACGGGAGGCTTCTCCCATTTCAGGCATTCCTGACAGTGAGCAGGAACCAGAGGTCGGTCCTGAAATCCGGACAAAGAACAGGCGGACAAATGCCTGAGGGATGCCTTCAGTCTGGGATTTTAGCTTTAGCCCTTCTCTGTCCTAACGCTCTGATGGAAGGAGCCTGCTCCTTCACATCCTCAACATCTGCAAAGTGTTTCTGAAGCGATGACTGTCCATAAGGAGCGGGATGGGTTCCAGCAGCTCCAGAGTGCCACTGACTTGGAAGTGCCAGGACATTTCCCGTCAGTATTTCAGCTGCTTCTAGACATGGGTTAAATACAGGAGGGTTTTGTCACTGGATGTGGTTTCAAGCCATTTTTATTGCAGCGGGAAAGATTTGAGCATAAAATATTATTTCCAGGATACATTTAATCTACGGTTTCGCACCTTTGGGAAAAGAACCAAGAATCACATTTGTTCCCCTGCCCTTTGAAATAGAGACTTAAGAAAACACAGGCTCAATTAGGATTTCAAGGGACAGATCATGAGGTGTTCACTGAACTCAGACAAAACGTGCCTGAGCCTAAAACATGTAAAAAGGGCAGAAACCCAATCACTGATGGCAGTAACAACCCTTCCCTAGGGTCTTCTTAAAACTGTTCGTTTCCAATCCACGGGCTTTTCCCAACATCAGCATTCATGCCAAGCATGGCTGTAGCTGTCTGAAGGACAAGAGAACTTGCAAGTGATTTTTAGAAAAATTCACCTCCAGGTTATCTTTTCAAATCCAGCTGATAGAGGTGAGTTTGGATGTTGTCTGCTACCTGCTGGAGCTGCTCAGCCACAATGTGGAGGATCTAAAGCCTTTCCAGAGCAAGCAAGTCATTACTGTTGCCACAGATATGCAGTTTGAGGAATAAGAGCATTTTGAAACTCTATATAGTCCCTCCCAGAGCCATGCCATGATCTGTGCAATGGATCTCCCTCCAGAGGCAGGCAGCAAGAGGAGAATGTCTTCTTCTGACTAAGAGACCCACTGCAATCCCCCAGCTTGACCCAAGCCTTGCAAATGATGGAGATCACATCAGGTGATTCTATGTTTGGATGGATTATTTCCTCATCTCCTATTTCCATGTGTTGTTTTTTTTAATTTGCCCTCATTTACTTTTTTCTTTGTCTCTACTTGCAGATAACTCCCCAACAGAGGGATAACACCAAAAGTAAGCTGCCTGTTTGCTTCCCACAGATGAGTGACATAAACAGATTCTCACTTTATGGCATCTTTTATAGACCATGAACAAACTCTCTCACACCCATCTGAGACCTCTGAGCTCCTTTCAAGCATGGGCTGGCATCTGGCAGAGCCCCTCCATGTTCACTGTGGCTGAGCCTCTTCTTCATTATCTCTCCTCTTCCAGACCCCAAGATGATGCTTTCAAGATGGAAAAGAGCTTTCCTGCTCTGCAACAAAATGAAGTATTTTGAGTGGATGTAGCTGCTATGTTCACACTTTGAAGGCTTTGAAATGGGTCTTCTTTACCCATTGTAATCGAAACGGAGACTTACAGTATCTGAATTTCTACTCCTATCCCCAGCCAACATCAGTACAGCTTGTTCCTCCATTTTGACTTACCTTCCTTTCTATCCCCAACTTCCACAATAAAAAATATAATCAAAAGCACCCAGAAGAAAAAAAAAATTGTTCAGACCCTTTCTAAAGGCTCTGGAAAGATAATAAGCAAGACAAACAAATGACCATGGTCTAGAACAGGTTTACAGTGAAGACAAATGGAGGTGATAAACTCATTGCATTTTGAGGCAACAAAGGGGACACATGTCACCTGCAGAAGGAAGCCAGGCTTCATGTCCCCAATGTACTTTGTTTTGAACAACCAACCAAACCCCAGTGCTCATGTGTCCCCCATCCAAACACATCTCCTTACTCAAAGAGTACAGCACTGCCTGTGCAACAAGGCTGGAAGACACGGAGAGGGAAGGGGAAGGGCACAGAATTTAGACAAATAAGTTTATAGACAGAAAAAATGTTCAGACAGTAGTTTCTAATCTCAGTGGGGACAAATTCTGTGTCAAAGAGAATTGTCTCCACTGAACTTGGATACAGACCCTGACATGCCTCCTTGCTTTTACCATCTGTAGAATGGGAACAGTGCTCCTGCTATCCCTGCATGGTGATGAAGATGAGTCAGTTTGAGGATGATATTACGTAGGTACGAGCTTGCATTTCAGTCCCCCATCTTGTCTCGATACAAAACACTGCAATGACATTCCCCCTTGCAGTAGCTAGTACTTCTACTGGTTCTCCACCAATCTAGGAAAGTTAAAAATACCGAAGGACAAGTCTACAAAGTGCTTTCAGATCTTGGGAAATATTTTTTTACTTGCCTGCTCTTAAGTTTTTTGGGCAGAAATTCATACCTGGCTTTCTAGACATATTATTTCCCCTTCACATTATACAGTGTCATGGAAAGTTGTATCTCCCTCAGTATATTTTTCCCTACCCTCATTCATTTTACAGATAACTGGACTAACAGCCCTAGCAGCGTTCTTCCAAAAAAAAAAGCCCACAAATTGGGGCAGCAAAAGGAGGTAGTCACCGCGTCAGCTGGCCAGAGGCACCTGCAGCGATTTGAGTAGCAACCAGCTGCAATGGGTCATGCTGAAACCCCATTCTCCCAGTGTCCCCCAAGCTGGGGGGTTTGTCACTTCGCATTAGCTGTGGCATGGGGCTGCGTGCTTCCAGGGCCAGCGGCAAAGCCAAGCCTGGCACCGGGAGGCTGCTCCTGGACCAGGCAACGGGGCAAGGACACTCCTCTGGGGGAACGTGGAAAGGCACTTGGCTGGCGGAGGCAGGATGGGCTTTAAAAGGCTCCGTCTGCAGCTTCCATTAGGGATTCGAACTACGGCTGCCTCAGAGCCAACTTGGCTGGCCATTTGCAAAAACAAACATCAAAATGCATGGGCTGGGAGAAAATATGTCCCAAATTAAAAGATCTCATCTCCCTTCAAGCCGCAATGGCTGATCCGGTTACAGGCAGCATTACAGGTGTCCCGTCTGCCAGCTGCCAGCTGGATTTTGGTGTCTGTTGATTTTAATAAACGTTCTGCTCCATCTTTTTCTGTATCTATTTCACAGGTGGGTCAGGAGAGAGAGAGAAGTGGAAAGAAAAGACTTTTCCCTGGCTTCAAGGTTGACTGAGGCCAGCAATTGAACAAGACATCAGCTCTGCCCAGAGCACCTGTAGGAGCAGCGTGTGCATCAAGGACAGACCCTGGCGCAGGACTCTTAGTCCACATAAATCATCCTTCCCAACTGCTGACCAACGTGAAGCATGGATTTGCACACACAAAAACATCTAACACATCTTCAGACTCTCAGATTTACAGAAGGGCTTGGTGGCTCCCACAAATGGTCTGAACAACACACAATTTGGGGACCTCCTTCATTCATTTTGTCTGCCCAGCAAACTTTCCTGGGACTCACTCTGGATGTATTCCCCAAAATGGCCAGCCCAAACCAAGGTCTAGGAGAATCCACACAGGTGAACAATCAGATGTTCAGTGCTAAGGGACATGGTGTAGGGGATGACTTTGTAGAGTAGGGTAGATGGTTGGACTCGATGATCCCAAGGGTCTCTTCCAACCTAGACAATTCTATGATTCTATGATTCTATGTATCTAGCTCAGATGTTTGCTTCTCCATCATGTTCCAAATCCAACCAAAACCACAGAAATAGTTAAAATAACCAGTGGGCTACTCTAAGTACAGTGCCAGGAGACATATCTGAGTATCTTCCAGTATCTCTCAGGCTAAGTCAGTGCCTCTACTTTCTAAGTTTGAGAAATCATGGGACAAGAATGAATAAACACCTGTGATCTGCTTCTTTGGACTGCATTTTTTGCTTTGCTTTGGGTTAGTAAGATAATATGTCCACTTTACAGGAACACCAGCCTCAGCCCTCCTCCTTGGATGCCAGGTCCCAAATATCTGGAGAAGACCCTTCAGTACAGGAATCTGTGCCAAAGAAGGTGATTTGGCCGTGGACCTGTTGACTGCTTTCAACCATGTGTTGCCCTGCACCTCTTCAGTTCCTAGCTCCAGTAGCTGCTCAGGTCCACAGCAGCTGCCTCCCTTGTCGACCAATGTTTTCACCCTTCCCAGTCTATGTGGTGGAATTCCTCCCTCATTTTCCTATGCTGGGAAGGCTGTGAACAGGAGGGCAGCACAGAAAAGCAGAGAAATCACTGAAATGCTCATCCACAGGGAAGCAGACAAGGGAAAAACATCAGCCTTGGTCTCCTCAGGTCTTCTGATAGCTGCTTTTCCCATGACAGTGTCATCACCAGAGGATATGGATGAGATGTCTCTTGTTACAGTGCTGCAATTCCCAGCCCACCTTCAAGTCCGGATGCTCATGGAAGTAGCTTCAAACTTTCCATTGCCCTCCCCAGAGGGCAGTATCTCCCACCTTGGCCACTTCTGTGCTAACAGTGAGGGAATGTGACCAGCTTAGCAAAAGTTCCATCTCTCTTATCTACTCTGAGACAACAGCAGCAACATCCTACCTGTGCTGCACGCTATAGAGTTAGCCCTGGCCATACAGTAGCTGCATCTTTCTAACATGACTGGGAAACACTTTGCTTCAGCCCTTGGATAAGAATCAGCAGTTGAGAGCTTGCAAAAAAATCTTTGTCCAGCTCAGCAAGCACAGCAGCAGGATTCGTGCTCAGCAGCACCACTCCAGGTCTTTCAACCACCTCTGGGCTGGAAAAACCCAAAGGTACAGCACCCCTCCAAGCAGCCCTGGATTTGAAACAAAGGATGGGCAACAAGGTCCCTTCAGACCCATCTTTGTGTCTTTCAGTGTGCACAGCTCACCCACAGCTGCCAGCTGCCTCTGTGGCCACCAGCAGTTTCCCACCCCTGTGGTGGTGGAAGAAGCCAGCTTGAGAGTCAAGAAGGTGTCCTGGGACCCAGGTCAGATGCCTGCTCACCACCAAGTTCATGTATAGCAGCAGACAGCCTCATGCTATAAATTCCAGAATGATTTAATGCGTTTGGCAGAACGTCATTAAGGTGTGGCTCTGGATAATTAAAAGCAGCCTGGAGCCATGTGGGTCTTCATTCACTGCCAATTCCTGGAAGGATTGCTGTTTTGCCCTTCGGAGGAGGCAGCCATGTGCTGACACACACATACCCATGGCTGTCTAGGCATTTTCTTGCTCAGTGGGCTGGAAACCAGATATTTTTAAGGATATCATGTAATTGGATGTGCCTTAGATATAGTCATAGAAAGTTGTGCTGTGGAGTAATTTACATTGCTTGATAGGGAGCAAGTTAGTCCAGACTCATTTAGCAGGAGCTGGGACACCAATCTGGCTCTCACCTCACCTCATCCTGCACAAACTGGGGGTCTTACCTTGGCAGCTCCCCACCAGGCACAGCTGCCAGTAGGGACAAGAGTTCAGATGGGTGGGGGAAAGCTCCTTATTCAACCCCAAATTCAGACTGTTCACAATTGACATAAAATTCAAGGCTCCCATGCTAGTGCAGGCCAACCCTCTTGGCATTGTCTATGGCAGTCAGCCAACCTACCTCCTGATACAGAAATAAGATGCCTCTAAAAGACACCCAAAACCCAGAGAAATTTCCCCTTTTTTTCTCCTGGGAAAGACTCGGAACACATTCTGGGTGCTATAAATACAAGACAAACCATACACAGTGGAAACATCCCATAGATAAGACTATTTTGAACTCCTCTGTGATCTTTTATGATCTTTTACTCTGTATTTTAGCAGCCTGTGTATATGTGGGAAGACAGAAAACTGATAGGGAGATGCCAATCAGACCTCTAAGAGTCCCCTACCACAGCCTGGGTGGGAAGATTTGGAAATGAGACAATGCCATTTCTATGCCAAAAGACTCTCAGGGATTGTTACCCAAATGTATCAACTGTCTTGTGGTCTCCCCTCATCCCAGACACTTGTCAGCAGTTCTCTATTTAATCTAATGCTGCCTACATGTATTCAAATTAAACACAGATTTTAGGGAGGGCGTACACTCTGGGTGGGTTTCTGGGAGGAAAACAAAAGCACTGTAAATCACTATTAAAACAACCCAGAAGCGATGCACACTTTCTATCATGCTATTAGGATAATGGAGCAACAGCTCCTCTGACAAATGGCAAGGCAAGACACTGAATCTAGAACAAGATTTTCAGACCTTTAGATACTGGACCTTATTTTCATCTATTTTGAGGTCTTTTTGCCCTGCCCTTGCTGCATAGCAGTTCTGTGAACTGAATATTTTCTATCATCTCCTTAGTGACTTAGGTCCAGAGAAGGGAGGATCCTTTATATGGCTCATGCCACAAGCAAACACAAAAGGACACTACATGGGTATTAAAGCCAGACTGCTGCCTGCCAGTCCTTCTTCTAAAACCACTGGTTCTGGACTCCATGACTAGTGTTTTCTAGTCCTGCAGTTCCTTTCCCAGCACTCAGAGCAGAGAGGGAATGCCTCAGGTGAAGAAGTGCTTGACTTTTAAAGAAGAAAAACCATACTGCTTTTTAAGTGGATACTGTGGATGAAGCTTCAGCCAAAATCCATTATAGTTATCAGATATTTTTTCTAGTGGTATGATTTATGGCGTGATTTATGTAGTGGAGTCACCTTCAGTTTCACCAATGTCCATCTCAGACCCAGCAGGAAAAGCTCTAGTCCCTGCATCCAAGGCAGCTCAGGCAACCTCCAGAGATGCCATAGGCATCTCTCCAGCAGGTACCCAGCCATGATACTATTTAATCACCATTCAGACTCAAAATCAGGGAGGTCAGAAAAATTACGGAGACTACACCAACTTTGCTTCTTCGTGTCCCCTCTTCAGGGGCATGTTGCCCTGGAGAGATGGATCAAAACATGTCCCCATGGCAAATGGCACACAAATGGTAAATGGCAATGGCAAAAGACCTTCTCCGGTGAAATGTCACTGAATGAGACCTGCTACCATCTGCCTGGTTGAGAGCATCAGGAGAGGGACAGACTGGGACCATTTGCTGAGCAGATGTGCTGCTGCCCAGAGATGTGTTCAGGGAATGATCTGACCCAGTGGCTCCCAGTTCATGCACAAAGCCGTTGCAAAAATACAAGTAGCTCTGAAACTATTTCCTCTACTTCTGCAGAAGAAGAATGTAGTTAAATTTAATTTTTACTTCACATAATAATGGCAAGGCCATTTATGCAATTACATTGCTTTTCTTATCTGGTTCCCTTTTCAGCTGCTCCAAAGTCTTGCAGGTGTCATGTTCAGGTCACCAGGTTGTTATAGCAGCCAAAGTGCCACCAGAGAAGAGGATCCAGGTCCAAAGATGCTAAGCAGGTATTTGCAGACTGCCCTGCTAACCCACTAATTACCTTGCTTTATATTTAGGACACTGACTGCTCTCATAAAAGCTTTTTTATTATCCAGATAAATCTCTGGAGGTATCTCAGAAGAATCCATTCATCTAAATCAATTGAAGTTAACAGCGTGGTTGTGGCTCCGATGCTTGAGAGAAGGAGAAGTGATGCAGGGATAGAGGCTTAATAAAAGATATGATCTCCCCCTGCAATCTCACTAGGCTTAACTGAAGTTATTGGGCTCCTTAATTTCCATGGGTTTTATCACAGTGCTAGTGCTCTCACAGTTGCTCACAACTGGTTTGACATGCTGCTGTTAGGTCCCTCGTTGTGATGCACACGGGGTCATTTTGCAACTCACCCATGTGAAAAAAAAGGGGAGAAAGGTGCCCTGTAAAAGAAGCACTCCACAATCCCAGGTCGTGAGCACCTCCACCGCTCACAGAGAGCTGGGATGGAGGCCAAAAGACTGCATTTCCCTATCACCTGTTGACAAAACCAGGAGTTAAAACCCCTCTAAATAATAAATAACAACAAGCACTCTTTGACACTTCTATAGACCTTATTATCACCAGACCCGGAGTCCCTCATGTGCAGACAAGGCAACCAGCTCTTATTTAAGAGATCCCAGAACCCTGCAGAAGGCCAAGTCAGGAAATTAGAGCCTCTAGATTTGCACTAAAATGGTAAAACTCTCCAGGGAAGCAGGATTTCAGTTCCAAGACACTTTGTCACCCCCAGGATTAGAAGGAGGCACTGCAAAAGAAGGGGTATCCACAGTGATGATTCCCACCTCCCAGCTTGAGCAAGCAGAAAGCAACCCCCTGCATGTAGGAAATTGTCATTTAGCACTGAGCCATAAGAAAAACTTGTCATGGGAAAGAAGCATTGGCACATATGGATGCTCCCTGGGCCTTCAGGATCTTCCCGTTCCCTCTCTCCATCCTTGGAATTATGGAATCACCGAACGTTCATGGTTGGAATGGACCTTTGAGATCATCAAGTCCAACCACAATCCCTGGAGGATGCAGGCTGCCCCACCAAATGCGCATCTCCATCTCGCAAAAAAAGAAAAGATGTTGCCCCTCTGACTCCTTTTGAGTAAGAAAAGGTTGCAAGGCTGCTTCCTAAAAGCATCAGTAATGAAACACCAGCTGCACCAAAGAATAACTGGGCAGCGTGTGGCAGTTTGTGAGCCATTTGAGATGTCTGGGGTGGTTTCCCGAGGCAGGGGACACGACATCCTGGCCTGCCCGTGTAGGAGGCTGGCAGACTTCACAAAGTCTTTGGTATGTCTGCAGGTCTTCCCTCAGGGGTTGACGTGAGACATGGGTAAAAACATGCAGCTTGTAAGAATTTTAATTAGGTTTTTACTACTTCTTAATTGTTCCTTTCTTTAATCAAAATACCTTATTAAAAGAAATTTCTGTCATTTCAAGATTCCTTAGGTGAAAACTGCATTTCTCCCAGGGGCAGAGAGTGGGAAGAATCAACTAAAACTGTAACTCCAAAGGGGAAAAAAGAGCGTTCCCATGTTATTATCTCCACCAACGTCAGCTCTGTGACTGGGTGAAGCCCAGGACCCAGGTACTTGCTGCAAGAAGGGGCCCTTTGCTCTGCAATAAGTTGTAGCCTCTCAAAACAACCCCAGGTCCAACCTCAAGCCTTGAGGACCTGGGGCTTTAGCAAGAACCTTGTGGAAATCTGTGGACAGTAAGATGCAGTAAAGCAGGAGGTTTGCAAACATCACTAAGGGGCTGTAAGAAAAGTCAGGATGGAGACCAATTAATTACTACCTCTACAAATGTGGAAGCCAAAATGCAAGCGCCTAAAGAAATGAGAGACAGAGCTACTGTTGCTCTCCACAGTGACCAGAACAAGCACCTGAGTGAATTTATGAGACTGTGGGGTTATTGGAAAACTATGGAAAGCAATGCCTGGCCCTCAGCCCAGACTGCAAGGGACTTAAAAATGCAGCTGGAATTCGCTTTCAGCGACAGCAGCAAGCCCAGTATGACAAATGTGTTATCACCAACAAGAAGTGTCTTGGGCCTGACCTCCTTTCACCATGCACCATGGGGCTTTCTGAAAACTAAAAGGGTTTTCCTGTGATGGAAAAGGCAGGTTGTGCATCCCAGTGTACATCCCTTTGCTCTCTTTTTCATCATCAGACACATTTGCTGGGAGAAGGAGAAGGAGCTGTCAGGGTTTTCCTCGTTTCACCCTTTGGGACAGCCCAGACAAGGCTGCCTCCAAGCAAGGAGCATACCAGAGAGAAGAGGACTACCAGGAGGACAACATGTCAGAGGTTCCCTTTGGGTCTTCTGCTCCACAGCTGGATCAGGCACACCCTGTAATGCTAGGAGCAGCATTACATGAGGGAAAAGAAGTTCATCCATCACGGGGCTCTCTCATCTTCTGGCTGAGCACCCCAGAGCGACAAGCAGGAATAATTCATGGCAACTGCACATGCTTCCAGCACCAAATTCTCCCTTAAAATGTCCACCCTAGAAATAGATCAAGAGTAGGGCAAAGGGCCATGAGCAAATACAGGGATTCAAAAAGTCTTTCGGAATATGGGATCCAGCTGTAAACGGGAGATTTTCACCATACCTTTATTCCAAACCTACTTAGGCACGCTGGGTTCTGACAGAGCCACTTTTCAAGAAGTCCCAAGACTCATGGCAGAACTTTAGCTACTAAGTCACTAACTCCTGACACCAGACCTTCCCCCCATTTGCTCTGAGCATCTCAGCATCTCCATCTCTTCCCCCTGGCTGCAGAAAACACCCATGATGTATTTTAACTAGCAATTTATGTCAGTATGCAGCAGCTAGTGAGACCTCTGACTTCTCACCACACTGTGACCCTCATCAGAAGACCCTTTTCTATTTTCTTTACAACTTGACACTGTAACAGATGTCTCCAAGCTCCCTAAGAGCTTCTTTTCCAAAAAGCTTCAAGAATGATGCTCCATGTAATGTTCACTTTCTGTGCTGTGAAGCTGGCACATGCCACAGGTTTTGGCTCAGGAGCCAGATCGGGACAGCTCAGCCAAGTGTGTTTGGAAATGGAAATTGCTTACACTGTGATGGGATGCGAGCAGAGGCGGTGGCAACTGGGAAAGTCACCGTTGGATGTGACAAGGCAAAGAAAGGAGTGAGATGCTAATAAGAGCTGCACCCTGGACATCAGCACCTGCAACAGGAAGAGCTGGGGAACAAATTCCTGGCAGCCAGAAACACCATCCCCTTCCCAGGCTGGGGCATGGAGGCACTGGGAGCCGGCGCTGGGCTGGGCAAACACAGATGCAGGAGCTGAATGGGAGCACAGTCAGCTCGAACTATTTTTAACTGGTGCAGAGGAAGCTTTTACTTTTCATTACGGAGGGGAGACAAAGTGTCTGTCAGTTGTGCTGAATTAATTCACTCCACGGGTGGGTGCTGAAGTATGTAAAGCCCCCAGCCCCGATCTGTGCGACCAGCAGCTCTAATCCCCCTCTAATCTGCTCACAGCTGCAGGGGGTCAAAGAGCACAACAGCTGAAACGCCCTTTTGAGACATACACTTTTGGTTGCCCCAACTTACCCTGGGGGTTTCTGCCCTGTGATTTCCCTTAAAGCTAAACTGGCGAGATCCACCACTGGTGTAAACGAGCACCAACCCATCAAGATCCCCTGCATTTATCTTAGAGCAGCTAAAGAAGTAGTGTAGAGGCATTGCAAGCAGGCACTGGGAGTTGGATCTGGTGGTCCTTCAATGCCTCTTGGCTCCTCCGGAGCCAAATCAGTAGATTTGGCAGGGGTACTGACTTTATTGCCAAATAGATTGCTGGGGGGTGCTAGGGAGCCTGCGGGCTGGCAGGGAGGAAGCAGGGCTGGGATGGGGGCTCTAGGTCTCTCCTCTTCTTGCCCACCCAGGGTTACAGCTCTTCAATCTAATTGTAAGATAATTAATTTTCTCTTGAATATCAATTCCTGTTGCTATCCCCAAATATATATTTGAATGCCACCTTTGCCCACTCCCTCCCCAAGATGTCAGCAGTGGGCAAACGCTTTCCCAAGGGGCATCCCAAGGCGTGGGGTTGTGTTACGGGCCAGAGGGACACACAGCAGCTCAAACTCTGTATGCTGATGCTCGGCCAGCTGATGGAGGGAAAGGTTCAGCCACCTACTGAGTGGTGGTGAGCCACCTACTTGGTGCTGAGCTCCCTCCCTCCATCTCCCAAACAAGCCACTAGTGCATCTACTGCCCTACACAAATATTGTGCCTTGGATGACTTCACAGAAGATGCAAGTGATGGCACGTGTCCTGTCCATCCTGACCTAAGGAGATGCTTAAAATGTTCTCAGCTACCAATGGAAACCACTAGCCTCATAAACAAGGTTTGGTGTTAAAACAGCTCTCCAAGTTCCATTTTTGCAAGCATGTATGCACACCCAGAACATGCACGCACATAGCTGCAGGTTGTTCCTGGCTGCCAAGGAAGTATTTATTTAAATCCTGCATTTATTACCCACACTACAGCCCCATAAAAGGGCTCAGAAGCCACTAACAACAGGCATCGTTGGACTTTCCATACTAATAATGTACTTTCTTTAGGGAGGATTGCCTGGAGGGTGAACTACTCCCTGTGGCCTCCCTTGAGAAGAGAAAGAGGCATTTCATTCAGCTTGTTCAGAAGTAGGTGCCGACGTCGCTCAGATGAACCATGCCCTCATGGCTCAGACGAACCATGCTCTCAAGAGTCAATTTTTCCCCAACTGCTACAAAGACAGCTTAGGGCAATTAGTTCAGAAGTAGATGTTTATGCTGTTGTGTGGAGTTAGGCAAGAATAAACCCTTAGAGTCATGGTCCAGGCACTGCTCTTGCTACATGAGATAGACACAGAGGTACAAAAGCAAAGCTCTGCTCCTGAACACTTCAGCTGAAGTTAAAATATGGGGTCTGCAGACAGCAAAACCAGGAACAACCAGGTCAGAGCAGGACAGGATCACAAGCAATACTGGTTTCTAACCTATTACTCATGAGCAGGTTGATACTGAGCTTTGCTCAGGTAAGTTCAAGAGCTATCACAGAAGTCAGCTTGGAAAACAGTCTAACATGTCCCCACCAGTGTGTTCCTTTGCCAGCAATGCTGCCAAAGGACCAGGAAAATCAGAGACCCGCTGATTTGCATTCTTAAATACATATATATATATATACACACAAGTTTGCAAATGACATGGGAATGCCTGTGCCCACTCAGAAAACAAGTGATGGAGAGCAAATAATCCCCTTACCCGGTTGTCCTCTTGAATCTCCCAGTCACTGGCGAAGCTCAACACATGCTGTGCCTGAGAGCAGTTAGAAAACTGGAACAGGCTGGCAAACATCCTTCTGTTCTCCTGGGTGTCTGGGAAAATCGCCTCCTGGAAGTTGACTCCGTGCGGCAGGAGGATGTAGTTCTCATCCATTCTGAAACACAAGTTGCAGGGGCAGCCCTCTGTGAGGCTGAACAGCACTTGCTCTCCCACAGAAGTCACCCGTTGGGCTTCAGCCTGGCTCAACAAGTGCCACCAAAGTCACACAGACAGCTTTTAGCTGGCAGGTGGCTCTCGGCTCTCCTGGCACTTAGTTGCCAAGACAGTAATTTCCACCACAGAGGATGGGACCAGGTGGCAGCAGTGAGGACCTGACAGGCTCCTGCCACCCTGCAGGCAACAATGAAGCCCCATGAATGAGGCAAATCTATATTTCGCCCCTGGTTCCTACTGAACTTGCATCGCTTTGCTCTTGATCCCAGAGTTTAAGTACTTAAGAAGCCAGAGCTTCAAGCAGCCAATAAATAACTTGTGTAAAAACATGTTTAAAGCTACTGCCACAGATTGAGCACTAAAACAGCATCAAACTGCTTCTCCACACACCCACTGCAAGAATATACCAAGCATTTCGAAACAAGCCACCGAGTAGCATTTCACAACGCTCTTGGATTGAAGGTCACAGCCGATGGCTCTCTTCCCACATTGTGGTTTATTTTCTTATTCTTTCGATGAGCCCAAAGTCAGGATTTGGCTGGGATTTGGGAGAGCCGAGAGAAAGCTATCGGGTGAGTATTTGGGGATGGGTTTTTTTAAGCTCCCCGTGCCAAACTTCAGCGAACAGGCGCTGGCTTCTCTCCAGCTCCCTGACCGTCCCGCCGTAAAAACAAAAAGCAGCAGCACCCGGGAGCTACTCACCAGCAGCTCCCCGTACATCTGCTGCCCGGACAGGCTGGAATATTATGGGTTTGGAAGTTTGTTTGGTTTGGTTTGTTGGGTTTTTTTTTTCCCTCGATGAAACTGTGAGCGCAAAAAGAGAAGGCGCTGTTGGGGAGAGAGGCAGCGGGAGGGAGCCGGGCGAGCATCCCCCCGGGGATGCCCTTGAGCCGGGATGCCGACCCTTCCCCCCGGGCTCGTTTTTCCCGGATTCCCCCCCCCATCCCGGGACTCACCGGAGGAAGAAGAAATAAGCGTAGCCCTGCATGACGGTGTGTGAGTGGCAGGAGAAGTAGCCGAGGCCGGTGAGGTTGAGGCGGGAGCCGGCGGGCACCTCCAACATGCTGCCCCACGCCTGGTCGCACAGCAGCTCGATCTCGGCCGAGTAAAAGAGCCCCCCCGCTCCCTGCTGGGGGCCGGCGGGGGGACCCCTCTGCCAGGGCAGGTAGTTGTAGGCGCCGTAGGGGTCGGGGTGCAGCGCCAGCACCCGGGCGTAGACGATGATCGCCGCCAGCTCGGCTCGGCAGCCCTCGCTGAGGGGTCGCCACTCGGCTGGCAGCTGGCAACCCCCCCCGCCGCTCGCCCGCCCCCCCAGCCCCAGCCACAAGCCCAACACCAGCAGCGGCGGCAGCGGCATCGCGGGAGGCTCCGCGGCTGGGCAGGGGGGGCGCCGGGACGGGCGGGCAGGGGAGGGGGGTGAAAGGGGTTGGAGATGGAGATGGGGGGGGGGGGGGGGGGGGGGGGGGGGGGGGTGTCCCAAAGCAGCTACGGGCTTGTCCCGGAGGCTGTGCGGGACAGGAGGAGTGCGAAAGAGCCGGGGTGGCAAAGGCAGGGAGGCGGCGAAGCGGAGATGTGAAAGGGCAAGGAAGCGAAAGGGAAAGGGGGGGGGGGGGGGGGAGGGGGGGGGGGGGGAAAGGGGGGTGGCAAAGTGAAAAGTGCCAGGAAGCAGTACCCAAAGTGCTGAGATCCAAGCAGGCAGCGGGGCAAAGATGCAAAGGGTCGAGGGGCAGAGGGGCAGGGGGTGCCCAGGGGCAGAGACGCGAGGAGCGGAGATGCAAAGGGGAGGAGGGATGGGAAAAGGCAGAGATGCGAAGGGGGCAGAGAGGCAAAGGGGAGGGATGGAAATGAGAGAGGTGCAAAAGGGGAGGTGAAAAGGGAGGGATACACAAGGGGAGGGATGGAAAGGCAGAGTTGCAAAAGAGGAGGGATGCCAAAGAAAGAGGTGGACCGGACGGAGAGTGCAAAGAGGCAAGAAAAGCAGAGATGCAAAGGGCAAGCACACCCCGGGGTGGGCACTGGCAGCACCCAGGGCTTTGGGAGGTAAAGGGATGGCTGGTGGGGCACTGGGAATGCGAGGGTCCCAGTGGAGCAGGGGGCTGTGCACAGATCCTGCTGGGAAAGAAGAGCCTGGGAAAGTAACTGAAGATGTGTGGGGTGGGAAAGCTTCACTCTGCTCACCCACTTCAGATGAAGACGGAGAAAAACTTTTAAGTAGAGGAGAGCAGCTCTTCCCAGCAGCCTGCAGGCGTTTTTCAAAAAGCATCTGGTGAGCAAGGTAAAAATAAAAAGCCAGCTCTCTATATTTTTTTGCTTTCCGCTGTTTCCTCCTAGAACTGGCTGAGGCAGCTTTAGGCTTTTTGGCAGATGGGTCAGAGACTGACCCTCTCCTCTCATACAAACTGCTGTGGAGCTTCTCCTGAGGATCCCCAGAGGCCCTGCACCACTTGCAGCCCAAAATAGTCTTTTTCTATTTCAGTATTCTCCTTTTCCCATTTCAGTATTCTTCTTTTTCCCACATCTGGTCTGGTTGGGGATAATAGAGTCAGGAATGGGCACGGGATGCTTAAAAACTTCTGTTAGAATATGAATTTAAATATATTCATATCTGGGACGGTTATTTAAAGTTTGACAGTATGTTCTAGCCGGTTCCTTTAATCTCATCCTCCGTCTGTCTGTGCGTCTGTCTGTGTCCATCTGCTTCCCCAGTTCTCTACAAGGACTAGGAGCTCTTGGGAGCAGAAGGTGCCTTTTTGTTTCTTGTTCCTGCTGTGCCTGGTTTTGGGGTGTCCTCATGCATGACTGCTGTTCCAAATACTGTGCAAAATAATGAATCATCAGTTAAATAATGCTGAGCCAAGTTCATGACAGTGAGACAAGTCTTCCTCTGTGACAAGTGTCTCCCTCTGGAATATTTTCATCAGACTCAGCTGTGTGCTGAAGAGTTTAACAAAGGTAATATTCATATTTCATGATGGCATGGTCCTACAACATATTTCATCATGGCTTTACACAAGAACAGCAAAGTTGGTTCTTGCTAAAACAGAAACAGATTTTGACTTTTTTTTTCCTAACAAAAGTTCCAGAATGACTGTTAGAGATTTTCATAACTATTTTTATAATCTATTTCTTTAAGATCAGCAAATTGCTTCACAACTTTGAGAAAAGTCTAAAAGACAGTCCTGAAAAGAATTTTTTAAAGAAAATATCCCCAGGAAATCCCAACAGACCAACAGGCTCAATATTTTTTTAATGTTAACCATCAGGAAAAACTACTTTTGCTTTAGAGACTGCAGGGACTAAACAGTGTTAGGGAAGGTTTTAGAACCTCATTTGGTAGTTTTGAGATATATAAATAAGAACTAAGGAGAAAAACCAAGAATTGAGGCTGATGTTGACTTCAGACAAAACTGATGCAGTCCTGGAGGCATTTTGTGCAATCCACTGCACATGGACACCTTGGTACAAACCTCCAGCTTCTGTTGAAAAACAGTGCTTTGTGATGTTGGCAAAGACACAGAGGTCATGTGAAGAAAGAGAGAAGCGCCTCAAGTAATGGGAGAGATATTCAGCCCATCCAAGATGGTGTCTCCATGGTCTGTCCACATGGTACAACTGGTGTCAGGGCTTGATGGCTTCAGCAACATAAATCTCATAGTACAGGTATGTTATTACTGCAGCACTGCTGCTGAGGAGGTAGAGCTCCAAGAAGCCAATCAGACTTTGTATCCATAGGTTGGTTGGTTTTCCTGGGAACCAAATTCTTAGTTTGTGTGAAACTCAATTGCTATTTTCTGTGTACACATAGGAAATTAATCTCTTCTGGGTAGAAAAGTCTCATATTTAAGCTTCATCTCTGTTTACTGTGGGTTGCAAGTGAATAATGGTCAACTGTCCTCAAACCACTTTGGAAATATCTAATCGAAACTGTGATCTGTTCTGCTATTCCTCACATTTCCTTTAGCCACCACATAGCAGCTGGGAAGGAGGACAGGGTGAGAAAGGGATGGACACGGGCAGCTCAGGCCCAAAATACGGTTGTGTCTTTCCTTAATACTGCTGTTAGTAGCTAAATTAAACTGTTTATATTTGGCCAGTGTGTTTGAATCAGTGAACCATCTCAGACAACAAAACAGCATTTGCTGGTGTACGCTGGCTCTGGCTGATGCTCTCCAACTCTATTTTTGGTGGTGATTACCAGTGTGTGGAAGCAAGTAATTCATGTTCTTTGGAATTTCTCTATCATCCATGACAGAGTGGTCGTGATGGTGTTTTGAGGTTACAGTGGAAGTCCACAGAGCTGTCTTCAGAGCTGAATGAGCTGAAAGGAGGTCTTGGCCATGACTCTGGACCAGGCACAGCAGGTATGCAAGCCTGCACATAAAAATAAAAATACCTCTCACTTGAAAGTGTTTGATTTCTATGTTCTGTTCCATTTATGTTTGCTGGTGCTGTGCCAGTGTCATTGTAAGGGCTCAGGGTGGCTCGGCTTCTCTTGTGCCCTCTGCAAGGCATCGCCAGTTGAGACCTCTCCCTGTTAGGAGTCTTTCCAGAGATTCATCAGCATGTAACCTTTCCTTCCCATACTGACAACCTGGTCCCTTGGGCTATTTTCTGGTTTAGTTCATTAGCAACTTTCAGGTTGGTATTTTAGTAAAGAATTAGAATCACCTACATTCAGATCACAGTGAATAACATGATTTTGCTCTTAAATTTCTCTCCACAGAACCATCAATTTTCTTCTCTCTTCCTTCATTTCCAAGGTAGTAAAAAGTAGCAGGAGCATCTGAATCCATTCCAGGAGTCCTTTCTCTTCCAGCTCTGGATAACAAGGAATTAGTGACATGAAGCAAGGATTTAGAAACCCTCCCTGGAGACCGCATCCTTCATATCTGTGTTTGCTCTTTCTCTGCAGGGATCCACCGGCTGATCTGAGACGTTCTTCAGTGCAGTGTGAATACTTTTGTGCTGTGAACTCAGCGTGGGTCTGACGAGAGCTGTAGCCAAAACCAGCTAATCAGAGGAGCACCAATAGAGCCAATTACCGCTCAGGCCCTGCTTTCAGCCGCTCATGCATGTGCCACAGTTATTCATTCACTTCCTCTGCTTAGATAGTCTTGTAGACTTGTGGTTTTCTCAGGCAGGAGCTCTTCCTTTTCTTCCATGCATCTTTACAGATATTTAAACCAAAGGTTTCTCCCTCTGGGCTATGTCATTTTCTTTGCTGTTTCTGTGGTGATGTGGGTGATTTAAGCCTTTTAATAAAACATAACTCTGCCCTGTCTCTCTCTTTGCCTTTAAAGTATGGACAGAGTTGAATGTTAGTTCCAGGTATCATACAAGAGAGCGCGATACTTGGAGTCTGGCTGCCTTTCTGATGGGTGTAGGTGATCTGAAACCTCAGCCCAGCTGTCTTTTATTTATACATCCGCAGTGATTCCTTTGTAGTCCAGGGTACAAAATATCAAACACAGACTTCTTCCCTCCTGCCCACCCTTCTTTAAACCGGGCAACCTACAAAGACGAATATTTGGCTGCAGTAGTGTCCCCACAGGAAGAGGTATTTTCTTTACCTTCTTCTCTCTACACTTCTCTAATTTGAGTCACTCTTCTCATACTTCAACATTTGGTCCATCATTTTTACGTGGTTTTGTACCAATAGATGGGCTGGGTGATTCCTATCATAAAAAAAAAATATAAAAGCAAAACCAAAAATAGTAGTTCTTTTGTTTCTTTCTTTCGAAGAGTAATCAGAATCATGAGCAAACAGGATCTGTCTGTGGGAATCAGCTGGTAACTCCTATCTCAGCCTGTCTTTTGGGGATGTCTGGCCCTCATCTCAGAGCCATCATGGCTGGAGGGGACTGGCTGCTCTCATTCCAGGTGGTCCTTTCTCCCTTTCTAATCACTGGTACTATCACCTCTTTTTATCCATCACTTGGGCTTACAACTTGGATGTCATCCCCACCTTAGACTTTTCTCTCTATTCCCAAGGTTGTGTAGACATCCTCCCTGCAACTTCTCCCAGACATGACTTTTCCTACCATTTACACAACCAAGATACTGTGTAGGCTGTTACCTTTTCTTTTCTATGTCTTGAGTCCTGTAGCATCTTTTCCTGGACAGACCCAGCCTTGGCCCCACCACCCAACTTGTTGCTGCATGCATGTTTTTCTAGCTCATCACTACTGAGCACATTCACCACCCATCTTTTCCCTGGGCTCCCTTGGCTACCAGCATCCACCCCTTGCTTCGTGCCAGGCTCTTCAGAAGAGCTCTGAGGCAAGGACCTCCTTGATTCTGCATTTCTGCAGCATCTGGTTCATGAGCCACGACTGCAGGTCCAAGAATAAGAATAACAACAATGTGCAAGCTGATTCCAGCCCGAGTCAGTGGAGGCCAAAAGTTGCTGCGCTCAGAAGTCTGTTCATAAATCAATGTGAAATGTGCTGTCTGAGCATAGCTCCCAGTAGACACACATCTGCATAACACATACCACTGACACAACTGGCGATGGGAAAAATATCTAAACATATCATTCCCACAGCTGTAGAGGAATGAATAAAGATGTCTAATTCCTCTGTCTCTGGGGTGAGCCCTGGTCCAGGTAAATTCACTTCTTATAAATCAGAGGTTTTAAAGGCAAAGGAACCATTAAGAAAGTCTGATCTGACCACACTGGCTAGAAGATGCCACCTAAGGACTCCGTGTCAAGATCATAACTGAATTTAGAAGAAGAACGCAGAAGAAAGACATCCTCACTTTAAAATCTCAGATGCTGGAGAAGCAAGATCATCCCTTGGTGAGTTGTTCCAATGCTAGTCTTGCTAGTCAATGCAAAATCTTGTGCTTTTTCCCATTCTAGATTTGCTTCAATTCAGCTTCCATCCGTGGGATCATATTTTGCTGTTGTCTGCTAGTGGAAAAAAAAAACCTCTTATTAGACATACTCACCAGTTTTAGCATTTATAATCCACTAATCAAGCACTCCCTTGAATAAACTGAATGCCAACAGTTTCTTTTATTCAGAGGCAGGATGACCAGACTATCAGTCATTGCTGTAGCTTGAATACCCCAGGTTTTCACCATAGTTTTCAGAATAGATGCTGGATTGTGGAATTCTGTCTTGTAGAGACTGGTCTCCAAAGAGCCAGAGTGAGGGTAGCACTACCACTCCTATTCAGTTTTCTGTTCCTTGATCCAAGAATCACATTTATTCTGCTGGCCAGCAGAATACAAGTATGGAGCAATTTCCATCAGTCATTCCTGAAGAAAAATTGTATTGGCAAAGTACAATTTACACTTCAATCTTAGCTCAGTTAAGTGAAGGCAATTCTGGCCAGGTTATGGGCCAGAGCAATCATCTGTCCCACACCCACACACTCACGGTGGGTCTCTTCAGCTTCGGATGACAGGGGAGTGATGAAGAAAGTGAATCTGGATGTGTCTGAGTCCTGAAACAGTGATATTGTAGGACTCTGGCTTCTTATTGGGAAATAAAAAGATGGAGATGTGAAATGTTTTTCCTTTGCTTTAATAGCTCAAATTGTGGTTTTTTTATGTAAGTTTTCAAAGACTTGAATCTGTTTTAATTTTTGCATCACAGCTTAGACACCAACTTTTTCTAAAGTGAATTTGGTGCTGCTAAATGATACCAGATTCCTGGGGCTGACTTCTCTCTGTGCTCCCAGCAGAAGAGCCGCAGGATAAACCTGATCTGGGGAAGGATTTCCCTTTCAAAAGGGCCAAGGTGCTCCCAAACCAAAACCTGTTTTGTCTTTGCTGAGCACAGAGATGTGCAGGCAGATGCAGCAGTGGCAGGTCATCAGAAATAAGGTGCAGAAATAAGGTGCCTTCCAGTCTGCAGGAACCACCTTACCTTCCTTCACCCTCAGAAACCAGCATCTGTCCTCAGAGGATCTCATGTAGAGCCATAAAGTAATGAGAATCATCACTCTCACGCTACTGTTGATTGAGCAGGAATGGGCACCCATGTCCAGGGGGTTGCATGGCCTGATTTGAGATGAGCCCATACAGACCAACCTTGTTTCTTGGAGTTTGCCTGGATAAAACAAAAAAGCAGAGAGAGACATCTATAATAAGAGGTCTTGGCACAACATATGGTTAATGCAATTGAACTCACACTCCGCTCAGTTTTCATAACCGGGTTCTTATTCTGATGAGTTAATTCCCTTTGATGTCCCTTCTGTCCCTCCCCTGCTTTCGTTGAGCCTAAAATAACCCAACTGTCCATCTTGCTTATGGAATTACTGAACTTTTAAGCGAACACAAAGTGCTCTCACATGAGGATTTGGGATTAAATCTCTCTTGTTTATGTTAAACATAACATCTTAATTCTTCCACTGCTGGAGGGAAAACGAGTCTTCACAACCCCAAAGAAACCTGCTTTCAAGCCCTATAGCAAAGGTCAGTGTGATTTGTTTCTCATTACAGATGTTCTTTCCGGTGAAGTTGTCTCATGGTGTATGACAGTTCTCTTGCGACACAACTTTATTCAATTTAAAGCATTTTTAGTTAAATGTTTTCCATGATAAGACAACATATGATTAATGTTCAGCACATTTCTCTTCTCTCCAACTGCACTTAATCAGTGGAATATCTGACTTTTTTTACAGGACTGTAGTAAGGAACACAACTGCCTGCCATCCCTCTCTCATCCAACACACAAGGATTTGGAGAGGGGTATCCTACTGAAGTTGGTAGTTCCCTGAGCTGGGGAACTCTATCCAGTTTGACTCTAACCTCCTGGCTCTGGGAGTGCATGTACCTTCTGTACAGATGTGTGCGCACATCTGGAGGGGCAGACCTGTGGGAAATGGGGCAAGGCAGCACAGATTACTAAATGGTAAATTAGTGTAGATTACTACAGAGGTGAGAAACACCCCTGCACACTATGAAGTCCCACAGATGAAGGGAATTCAAACAAGACGAGAGATGAGGTAGACACAGTGCTGCAAAGCCCAAGAGAAATGGAGGCAGTAGGGAAAAGGCAGAGGAACTAGAAGGAAAGGTAGAAAAAGACTCAGGACAGGAGAGAAGGGACAGTGCGGGAAGTAACTGGTCAACTTTTAGGCAAAGAAGGAGTGAATGAAGGAATTAAGACATCTTATGGTAAAAACTATTGAAATCGGTACAAAAAAAGGAAAAAAAGAAGCAACTACAATCCTAAGCTTTTTTCCTTTTTTAAGGAAGCATTGATTGGAGGTGTCCAGTACAAACACCATCGGAGACATCTGTGTTTCCCCACAGGAGCTCTCAGCCCTTCTGTAAATCAGTTTTCATCCAGCAGTCTCATACTAGCTGGCTTTATTGCCCCTTTTTCCTGCAGAAAGCTGGGCTTAGCTTGAGTGTCATGCCCTGCCTCTTGACTGGTCCCCATGCTCCTGATCTGCCTGAAGCAGGAGACCTGCTCTCCTTCCTTTGCCCACCTTCCCCCCTCCCCAGTCCCACCATCAGTTTGTTTCAGGATCATCCTGGCATCTATTTCCATTTCTGGGCCATTTAGACGAAGCACAAAGAGAAGGAGAGAGGTAGGATTTCTTGTCTGAGGTGGCTTTATAAGATATGTCCCTAACAGTGTGGGGTCACAGCCTTACCACCAACATCCAGCGCTCACATAAGATGTGCTTGCTCCCCAGGAACCACCTATTCCCCAACCAAACTTCACAAAATGGCTCAGTTCTCTGCTCCATTATCACGTGGGCTCTGTATTTTTCTGCATCTTGAGTATGTCTTGTTCTTCTCTGGTGTGCTTTTGAACAGGGCTTTCCAGGCCTTTGACACAGAGGCAGTGTTCACAGACCAGACGACATGAAAGCACATCCCCCGCCATTGTGCAGGAGGTTTATTTAGATTCTAGAAATTGCCCTCGGCAAAGGATAAAAAAAACTGCACTTAACCCAGTGAGTTAACCCAAGCACGTGGCCAAGGTAGTGAAATGGGCTCTGATCCAGCTCCTCTGCTGGAGATTGCTCCCTCCTCTCAAGGCAATCAGCTGGGTCATTGCTGAGAAAATCTGTCCCCCTGACTCAGGGGAATTTCTTCTCCCAGGAGCCAGGTTAGCCATGCCACCAGCACTCATGAGGGATTCACTTGAATGCTGCTGCTGAAGGCCATGCTGCTGATGCTTAACTGCTGGTCATTCAGTCCTGGTCCCAACTTTGTCTCCTTTACCTGTGTCTGTTTAGCCTGGAGAAGAGAAGACTGAGGGGGGATCGCATCAATGCTTATCAGTATCTAAAGGGGGGGTGACAAGAGGATGGAGCCAGACTTTTCTCAGTGGTACGCAGTGACAGGAAAAGGGGCAATGGGCACAAGCTGTAACACAGGAAATTGCATGTAAACATGAGAAAAAACTTTCCTTTGAGGGTGGCAGAGCACTGGAACAGACTGGCTGGAGAGGCTGTGGGTTGTCCTTCTCTAGAGATATTCAAAACCCTGCTGGATGCGTTCCTGCACAACCTGCTCTGGGTGACCCTGTGGGTTGGACTAGATGATCTCCGAAGGTCCCTTCCAACCCCTACCATTCTGTGATTCTGTGCTTCTTTGGCAATGGGATGCTCCCCTATGCCATTGGCGTTGCCAAGGAGGAAACACCTCTGCCTCTGAACCTGCCTTTGCTGAGTGAAATACACCCATGCCACAAATAGCTGATACCCCATCTGGAGAGGCTGACTGCTACGCTGCTGTGCAGTATGTCAGTCCATCCAGCAGCCAGTGCAAGGTCATACATTAAGGCCAGGAGAGCAGACCCTGGCCACCATTTCAGAGACTGATGACACATGTACAAAGCAGGTGGTGCTGGAGCCAGCAAAGGCTACAAAATCTAGCAGTAGCAGGAGCCTGAGCAAATAATTTGCTGGATTATATTGTCTGTCAGCTAAGATGCCTGGCTCCTCCTTGGATTGCATTAAATTTTTGGGATGAAACACTGCATTTTGCATGTTTATCTTGCGTAGATTTCTGTGGAAAATATTTCAATGGTCTCTTCACCAGGGAAGGCTAAAGAGCAGAATCTTGGTTTGCCTGTGTTGAAGACTCTGTTCTTATGAGTTAAGGCAAGATCTTCATACCTGGCTGAAAAGTGGGGATGGAGAAAGAGATTAACTAGAAGGATAAGATTTGGGGACCAAAAAGCCAAGCCTGGTAGATCACGCATGTACCAGCTTCTTATTATATAAAGGGAGGTGTAATGGCTTCAAACTGGAATAGGGTAGATTTACATTAGATATCAGGAAGAAATTTTTCACTATGAGGGTGGTGAGACAGTGGAACAGGTTGCCCAGAGAAGCTGTGGCTGTCCCATCCCTGGAGGCGTTCAAGGCCAGGCTGGATGGGGCTTTGAGCAACCTGGTCTAGTGGGAGGTGTCCCTGCCCATGGCAGAAGGGTTGGAACTCAATGATCTTTAAGATGATCCTTTCTAACCTAAATCATTTGTTGATGATGACGGTGGTGATGATTATTGTGAATTCACATCTATTAACACGTTTGTGACCCTCAGATTACGTGGAGACAACAATCACAGGAAAGTCTATATAGTTCTATCTCTCGAAGTTTCACCTCTCAAATCCTTAGTGATTCAAGAACAGAGGAATTCAGTACATTTGCAGTGAAGATAAAGCATAACTCTAGAAGGGCACAGTCCAAACTGCTTTTCAGGGCTCACCACCCTGAAATAAGACTAAGGAGACAGCAGACATTCTTGTGCTACTGAAAATTCACCATTACTTATTTGTGTCTATGTGCATGTAGTGCTTGTTGAGACACCAGGAAAGACCTACTCTACTCTTCCCATTTCCACTGCAATAGTTAAAGAACTGCCTTCTGCAGTGCTGTGCAGAAGCTGGCTGGAGCTGGGCACAGGCACAGATGAAGGTCTTGTAGGAGTCTGAAACACTTAGGAGGGGCTCCCACAATGCAAACAGCCCAAAGAAGTTGTCCTCAGTACTTGGAGGGCCATCATATTCCAGGATTTAACTGGGAATAAGAGTACAAAGTCACTTGCAGACCCTCCATCCTCTTGCTTGCAGTGAGTTTGCTGCTGAGTTCAGCTCCAAGCCTTGTCTGCTGCACAGGTGACAACATAACCATAGGGGGAAGGAAAATATCTCTTTCACAAAGACGTATGTTAATCTCCAGTTCTGATTAAATATATCCCAGCTGCTAGGAACAGCTGTGAAAGATTTTTTTTCTTTGCCTTTTTCAAGTGTGATGCATTCCTCCTCTTCACCATCCCCTTGTGAAGGAAGGGAGAAGAGCTCTGGATAAAAGCCTTGCTCCAGGGCAAGAAAAGATCCAAACTGCAGCTATGCATAAATCTGTCACTTTAATTCCCCTGAGAACAACTGCAAACTTGAAAAATGGCATAGTGAAGCAGGCACAGGTGTTAACTCCTCTTTTTTTAATTGGTAAAAAAAAAAAAAAAAAACAACAAAAAAAACAGGGAGAAAAAATTGCTGCGAACATCCCCGAGAACATGATTTCTCTCACTCAGCTTTAAGGTTCATTAACTCTTCCAGGGCTATCTCTGTGTTGATAAAAATCTTATTTCTAAACCGGAAAGAAATGGGGAAATTGTCCTGCATCTCTATCTGCTGCAAAATCCATATTAACCACCCTTTGCTGCTGCTTCTGTTTTATTCTCTCCCGGGAACAATTTCTGAGGGGGTTTTTGCACTCTCCCTCACTTTTAAATGCTAATGCATCAAAGATTTGACGGGCTTGGCTCGGGGGTGGGAGGGCAGCCTCTGAGGAGACTCAGTGATGTCTTTCACCTCGAGGTCAGCTTCGTATCCTGCATTAAATTTGCCTTTTTTACTCAAAACAAAGAAACACTGTTGTTACAAACACTTTTCCTCTCCTCAATCCGGGCACTTTCATCCCCAAACGCTTCGGCAACAAGCGGCCAGATTTCGCTCCGGCGAGCGGAGGCGGCCGTGGGGGCTGAGTTCATATTTGCTGGGGCCCAACACGAGGACACCCTTGGTCCCATCCCAGGAGGACCAACAGCACTGAGGAAGCCTGGAGGCAAGAGCTGCCCAAAAATGGGTGGAAGGCAGGCAAACCATCCCTATCAGGGGGATGCAGTGGGGCTCCCCACACCAGCAGGGACAGCACAGGGACTCCACGCCCCTTTGTCCCTTAATCTTCCATGCTGTCATTAAGCAGGAAGGGTTTTCGTGAAGGCTCCATTGTAAAGAAGGAAATTGCTTTTGCCACTGCAATCCCAAGGGCTATGCATTTCTCAGGCAGTCAGACCTTTATCAGGCTCTAGGCTGCAGAGATAAGGTTTGCTCAGTATGTGTTAGCTGACACGGGCTGACACAGACATAGGGCTTAAATAATGTAAGCGACGTGCTTTGGAATCTTTTTTTTTTTTCCTCCTTCTTCTAGGGCTGTTTGTTTGGTTGGTTGGGTTTTTTTGTCCAGTTCATTGGCGAAACTATATTTGCAGTAAATGAAGTGAAAAGGTTTAGGACTGTGTTGGCTACCACTACTCACAGTGTCTAAGCCCAACAAGCTGCTCTCTCCAGACGTGGTGGATTTGGTGACCACTTTTCTCCTGTGACTGTCTCAGGAGCATGAGCCGATGGGACTTCCAGCTTGGGTTTATGAAAGGGAGGTCCTGCCTGACCAACTTGATCTCTTTCTATGACCATGTGACCCACTTTCTTGATGAGGGGAAGGCTGTGGATGTTGTCTACCTGGACTTTGGTAAGGCCTTCAACACCGTCCCCCACGGCATTCTCCTGGAGAAACTGGAGAATCATGGCATAGACAAGTGTACCCTCTGCTGGATAAAAAACTGGCTGGATGGCCGTGCCCAGCGAGTTGTGATTAATGGAGTAAAATCTGATTGGCAGCCGGTCACCAGTGGAGTCCCTCAGGGCTCAGTTTTGGGGCCAGTCTTATTCAATATCTTTATTGATGATCTAGGCAAGGGGATTGAATGCACCCTCAGTAAGTTTGCAGATGA